>CANUEY010086531.1:0-37222 GCA_948099555.1 Croton setiger
ATTTATCATCAAATATAATTCATATAATTCATATTTAACTTATTAATCACATAGTATCATAATGCATTTTTGATGAAAATGCATAAAATGCATGAAATGACGTCGGTTTGACGTAGGGTTTGGTTTGGGGTGTCACAAACAGTCTGAAGCTGAAGTCAATATTTGAAGAACCAGAATCAAGGTGGAGGTTTGTTGGCTGTGACTCAGGTCCTTGGCCACAACCCAGAATGAAGACCCAAGGATGACTTACTCTCCTCCCATTGTGATGCTTGCATTTTATGTTGATAGTTGTTGCGTTTTGGTGGTGACAGAATGGAAGCCTCTAAGTTCCTGGGGCTCTTCTGGCACATGCGGCACGTGTTGGTTAACCTAGATATAAATAGTTTCTTATGGGATTTGAGGGGTCATTCTATTCTTTCGGTTTTCTTCTGTACAGATACTGTAACTCTTCGTTTTCTCTTCTCTTCTCTGTGGGTAATCTTTCTTTGTAATCTTTTACTTGTTTGAAGCCATCTGGTTGTGAGATTGGTATGTAAAAGTGTGAGATAGATTGAATCTCTGTTGTTGTTTGAGATTCTTAGAAGTGAGAGTAATCTGAGAGTTATCATTCTAGGGTTTGTTAAAATCTGTACTTTGCTTCTGGATTTCTTTGAATAAAGATTGATGCTGGTAGCTGTTCTCCCCTTGGATGTAGCCTTACTTTGTGTAAGGTGAACCAAGTAAAACTCTGTGTTCTACTGTGATGATTTATTTTTTCCGTCTGAGTAGTAGGTCGTTAAACCGTAACAAAATCAAACTGTGTTGAAGGCCAACAACATCAGGCGGTGGAGTTGGAAGGAGAAGAGCAGTCTGGCGTGTCCAACTAGTGCAATGAATGGAGAACGAGGAGGTGAAGTAGTAGGGCAACATGAAGACAGAGGAGCCCACTGTGAAGAAGTAGGGCGAGCTCAACAACTTTTTTTTTTTTTTTTCAGTCGCCCAATAAGAGAGCAATACGGTAGAGTTTTCTAATTAAGAAAATGTAATTTTGTTTTTTTAGAAAATGAAAGAATTTTTTTTTGTTTGCAAAATTATGAACAATTAATATTATTTTTTTTCTAAAATTAAGAAAAATGTATTTTTTTTTTTTTTGAAATTAAGAAAAATTAATTTAGTTGTATTTTTTAATTTGATTTTTTTTTAAAAATAAGAATATAATAAATAGATTTTTTTCCTCCAATTTTTTAAATTTATTATAAAAAGTTTAATTGACATTTTTAAATTAATGCAATTCTACATGTTTTGTGTAACATAATAAATTTATAATTTTTAAATTATTAAAAATAAAATTAAATAATTATTTCTCAAATTAATGAATTAATTTAAATTTTGTGTAAATAATTATATTAAATTAAAATTATGTTAGAATAAAAATATTTAATAATAGAAGCTATATTCTGTTGACATGTATGCTCCAAAAAGAAAATTGTATTTAATTGTCAATTCGTTCATTTTCATTAAATTGGATATAATTAGATTTTGTATTTAATTGTCAATTCGTTCATTTTCATTAAATTGGATGTAAATGTCACTCAACTAGATTTTTTATGAATACTACTAAAAATTCTCTCTAATCTATTCAGCTTCTTCCTAAAATCAATTATATAGCATTTCCAATTTGTTCATTCAACGAATCCAAATCAATTCAATTTTAATTTATTTCAACATAATTATCCAAATAAATTATAATTTTTTATGAGTAAGTTTATTAAAATAAAATTATTTTTAAAATAGAAATATTTAGTAATAAAATAATCATGTAATTCCCGTAAAGAATAGTGTTAGTAGGACTTTTCAAGACAGAGAGGTAATATAATTATGGAGGAATAGTGCACGAGCAACAAAAGCTGAGGTGGCGGAGAGAAATGTTCAATGTTTAGTAGTAATTCCTTATGCAAGTGCTCCAACAGTATGCGCTAACTTACGTTGAAGACCATTTTTTGCACACGAAATTTCATGCACAGAATAGAAGACAGACCGGAACTCTCGGGTTATGTACACGTGGCACTTACCCAAATGATTATTTGTTCTCCTTCTCCTACTTTCACGCACTATCGCTTCAATTCTCTTTCAACTCTTAAGACACCAATGGTAGGAATACCAATCCAACCTACCAAATCTAAACATCACTGATTTTTCAAAAACAACAAAACAAATTTAAAAATAAATCCAAGTCAAATATTTTCTTTTTTCTTTTTTTTTTCCCTCCCCATGATCAACATATACCTTCATTCGTTCCCACCTTAAAACAACAACAACGTGCGTAGCATCTGCATCTCTGTCGCTTCATTTGTTCTCTGTTTCTCTTAACATTTTTTTTTTTTTTGGTTGGTGGCTTCTGTTTTTATTCAATCTTGATTTCTGGACAATTTCATTGTTCCTGCATTGATCATCCTGGATACAGTGTAATTATTAATTTCATGTTGTCTATTTTCGTAATGTCTGAAGATGGGATGTTTTGGGTATGGGAAATTTTATTTGTATGTCATGTTCTTGTGTAGCTTCTTCAACTAGGGAGGCTATATTATCCTTTCCTTAAAAAACAAAGAAAAATCAACTTTCTTAAATGGTAATCAATATTCTTGCGGTCTAATTGATTAATTGAAACTTGTTCTGATCATGTTTTAGAGAACAACTTCGTTCATGAATGCAAAAATTAATTCCAGACTTGTAAATTTGTGTTAGATTTGAGGAATTTGTACATTTACATTGTTTTTTTTTTTTTCCTTTTCCTTCTTTTTCTCGTCTTTTAATTAAATTTTCTTTTGTTTTCTTTGTCGAAGGGCTCTAAATCGTTCTGCAACTTTATTATTAGTTTATTGAGGTAATGGTAGAGCAGGCTTGTTTCCAATAATTTATGCCGTGGGCAACCCAGGTTCGCAAATTTCTTATATTCAAATTTATTTTCATGTATGCATGTTTCTATTATACTTATTATTTATAAACATGACTATTCACTAGCCATTTGAGATTCGAGCAATTGATTTTGTTCATCAAAATGCAAGCATCTTCAATTATATTGATGTTTCACTTTTTTTAACAGGACTGCTTATGACAATCTCTGGGAATTGCATTCATACTTGGGTTCAAAGCTAAATGCCCCTTTCTCATTATGAATTCACTGTCGGATGCAATCATAAAGCAATGTGGAAGAATCAATAGTGGAAGATTTTCTGGCAGTTCTGATGTTTTCGAACCAACCGTAACCTTAAATGATGATATTGAGGGTATGTAAGAACACTGAATTTCTTGATACACTTGTTTACTAATGAAACTAAGTTTCTTCTTTCTTTAATTTCTTATTGTAGCAAAGCAACAAATAGTATTGATAGAGTGGATAAATAGTGTTCTTCCTAATCTAAATTTGCCACTTCGAGCTTCGTCTGAGCAGTTAAGAGCATTCTTGATTGATGGCGTTGTTCTACTTCAACTTATAAATAAGCTTAGACCGGGATCCGCAAATGAGGTTCACCGCTATCCTTTTATTTGTTTAAGGCATCCTATGAGTTGGTGAGTTTATAGTGTATTTTCTATTTCAGGGAGTTAGCTCTGATCACTTGGAAAATGTTATCAAGTTTCTTGCTATTATGGAGGAACTGGGGATCCCCCGATTTGAAATATCCGACCTAGAGAAGGTAACTGACATATGAACATTTGTTTGCTATGTAAGTATGTATAATCAACACCATGGTTGAATGAAAAAAAAAAAAAATGAAATGGTAGTGTAAGTTTATAGTTATCTTGTAAATATTTTTTCTTAGTCTGCATCTTAGCACTGAGATGAATATTTTGCAGGGATCTCTGAAGTCTGTTGTAGACAGTCTTTTAACACTTAGAGCACAATTTGTGCATGGAGGAGATAATTTTTCAGTCAGCAGTTCAACTACAAGATGTGGGAGTGGAAGTACTCGCGGGAGTGTCTATTCTCCCCATGGGAGTGCAGCTTCTCTTGGACTTCTTTCTCCGTGCTCAGTAGAAGAAAAACAGAAGATTTCAGCAGATTCAGCTTTCCAACGAGCTTTACGTAGTCCTGCCATGTCAGGTATGATTCTCTTCAGGAGTTTGTCTGCATGAGTCGAGCGAGTATCGTTTGCAATATATATCTTATGTCCTCACTTTCGAGATGATTTTCTTCCTTCCTCCGCAGAGGCATCTACTGCATTGATGCATCATGTGGGACATAAGTTCCATGAGGTCTTTCAATTAAAACAAGGGCGCTATGCAGATCTTTCTGCTGCAAAGATTTCTGAGATGATGAAATCAAATAGTTTGGATGTAAGTTCTCGAGCATTGTCCGAAAGTTGTAGTATTTCTTTTGTCTACTTTATTATTCTTTCTATTCCAATCCCATCTTAAAACTTGTTTGCAGAATGCTCCAACTCAGTCACTTCTAAGTGTCGTCAATGGGATTTTAGATGAAAGCATTGAACGAAAGAATGGTGAAATACCTCATGTATGCAACTGAGAAGCACATTTTATATATATATGTACATAATAGAACCACTTACTGCAGAAAGAAGTGTGTGCATATATTGTTCTGCATATGCATTTATGTGTATCTAAAATGTCTTTTTGCTGAACAGCGGGTAGCATGCCTTCTGCGAAAAGTAGTGCAGGAGATTGAACGACGGATATCTACCCAAGCCGAACACTTGAGAACAGTAATGAATGCTGTGCTTTCTTGCATGTAATTTTATTTTCATGGCATTTTTGTACTAATTGATGATTTATTGTTCAATGGTTACAGCAAAACAACTTGTTTAAGTCGCGTGAAGAGAAGTACCAATCAAGAATTCGAGTACTTGAAGCCCTTGCTTCTGGAACAGCCGATGATATTGGGGTATGGCAAATAGTGTTCTTTCATTTTGCAGAAACAGAAACATTTCCAATACATATTATTGTGAAAATTTTTCTGATTAATATTATGAATACAATTTGTTGCAGATTGTGAAGGGCAACCTTCAACAAATAAAGGTATTGCTTAAACAACACAAAAAATCAATTTTTTTTTTTTTTTTCATTCTTAGATGTTGCTTATATTTGTATTATGGGATCTTATTTCTCGCTGCAGACTGATAAGGCCAAAATCGACGAAAAGAAGAAAATTGAGGATGGAGACATGATAAAACTAATGAAAGAGAGGGAGCAAAGTACTCTTGAAATTTCGATGTTGAAACAAGAATTGGAAAATTTGAAAAAGATTGAAAAAAGGGTTTTTGAGGGTGGAGATGTAGAAACATTAATGAAAGAGAAGGAGCTAAGAGATGTTGAAATTTCAATGTTGAAGCAAGAATTGGAAGATGTAAAAAAGAATGAAAAGAGGGTATCTGAGGAAGCCGATTTGAAAACATTAATGAAAGAGAGAGAACAAACAAATCTTGAAATTTCAATGTTGAAGCAAGAATTAGAAACAGCTAGGAGGACACTTGAACTCGAGAAATCTAGAGTGGACGAGAATAATAAGCACAAGGAGGAAGAAGTGATAAAATTGATGAAAGACAAGGAAAAAATTAATCTCGAACTTTTTACTCTGAAGCATGAACTTGAACTTGCCAAAAGCTCACTTGAACTTGAGAAGTCCAGAATGGATGAAAATGGGAAAGTTAAGAATGAAGATATGATAAAATTGATGAAAGAGAAGGAGGAAATGAATCTTCAACTTTCATCATTGAAACAAGAATTGCAAATAGCCAAAAGAACACATGAACTTGAGAAGTCCAATATGGATGAGAAAGGGAAACTTAAGGATGAAGATTTGATGAAATTGATGAAGGAAAAGGACCAAAAGGATATCGAAATTTTATCGTTGAAGCATGATTTGGAGATAGTTAATAAGAAGCATGAACTACATTGCTTGCAAATGGAAACAGAAGCTAAGGACGCTAAAGTAGAGTTCGAGGAAAAAGTAAAAGAGCTTGGTCACATTCTTGAAGATTCAAGAAACAAGGTCAAAGTGCTTGAGGCATATTCTGAGTCCCAAACTCAAAGGTGGAAAAAGAAAGAAGTCATTTTCCAGAGTTTAGCAGGGCTTCAATTTGGTGTATTACAGGTATCCTATTCTTTTGATATATCAAATATGCTGTTCTCTAGCTTAATTTACTGAAAGATTTTAATTTCGGATAAAATTATGAAAATGATTAGGATTTGAGGTTGTCTTCAGAGTGCATCAAGCATGAACTTTTAAAAGCTCAGAAGAGCTTCTCAGATGAATTTAACATTCTAGGTTGGTTGGTTAGTTTTACAAAATTTTGTCAATTATATACAAGGTTTGATAGTTAGTTTTAAGCTTAAAGTTTTGATCTTTTACAGGATTAAAGTTTAAAACACTATCAGATGCAAGTGAGAACTATCATCTGGTTCTTGCTGAAAACCGGAAGCTGTTTAATGAACTACAAGACTTGAAAGGTGCCACCTTTTAGTATTTGCTATGCAAGATTGAAAATTCTGCATTTTTCAAGATAATTTTTCAATTTTAGTTTTGTGAAACAGGAAGTATTCGGGTTTATTGTCGGATAAGGCCATTGCAACTCGGGCAGAAAACAACGATAGAGTATATTGGTGACAATGGAGAGTTAATTGTTGCGAATCCTTCTAAACAAGGAAAGGAAGGTCATCGATTATTTCGGTTCAATAAGGTCTATGGTCAAGATAGTACTCAAGGTTTCAATCTCTATATATTTAGTTTGTATAATGCTTACTGGACTACTTGATATGAATGTGGTCTGAAATGATAAGCTAATCCTTTTCGAATGTCTTCAGCTGAGGTATTTTCAGACACGCAACCCTTGATACGATCTGTTCTTGATGGATATAATGTATGCATATTTGCTTATGGACAGACTGGTTCAGGGAAAACTTACACAATGGTATGAAGTTGCTACAATGTTTTCATTTTCATTAAAACTATTATGATATTAATCCTTTGATGCTTATACTTATATTGCAGACTGGTCCTAATGGTGCCACCAAAGAAGAATGGGGAGTTAATTATAGAGCACTGAATGATCTTTTCAATATATCTCAGAGTAGGAGCAGCTCATTTATGTATGAAGTTGCAGCACAGGTGTTTGAAATATACAACGAGCAATTACGCGATTTACTATCAAATGATAGTTCTCAGAGGAGATATCCTTTTTCATTATTACAATTGAATTTGCTTTTATGTTGATATAGATTACAATATTGTTGAATTTTTTGTTTCCCTTGATTTGCACACACTTGGGATTAAGACTACAGCCCAAAACGAGGGGTTGGCTGTGCCTGACGCTACTATGTACCCGGTCACATCCACTTCAGATGTTATAGAACTAATGAACATTGGATTAAACAACAGAGCTGTTAGTGCCACTGCTTTGAATGAAAGGAGCAGTCGCTCGCACAGGTTATTCCACTCCCTATCGTTCTTCAATTTATGCAACTGCTAGCAATATGTGCAGATTTTCACTTACATTTTTGTACATGCAGCGTTGTCAGTATTCATGTTCGTGGAAAGGACATGCGCACTGGAGAAACGTCGCACGGTAATCTTCATTTGGTGGATCTAGCAGGAAGTGAAAGGGTAGATCGCTCAGAGGTAACCGGGGATAGACTTAAAGAAGCACAACATATAAACAAATCTTTATCTGCCCTTGGAGATGTCATTTTTTCTCTTGCAAAAAAGAGTTCTCATGTACCTTACAGGAATAGCAAGCTCACTCAACTTCTTCAAGCTTCTCTAGGTATCATTTTCTGAAGGCTTGCACAGCACTTGAGCTAGATTTAAGTCAAAATTCTATATTTGTGATTTTTCATTTTACAGGAGGTCAAGCAAAGACACTTATGTTTGTGCAGCTCAATCCTGATGAGAGTTCTTATTCTGAAACTATGAGTACATTGAAGTTTGCTGAAAGAGTCTCTGGGGTTGAGCTTGGTGCAGCACGAAGTAGCAGAGAGGGTCAGGGTAGAGACGTTAAAGATTTAATGGAGCAGGTTTGTCTGATGTTGGATGCCTAATTTTTCAACTTTTTTTGTACCAACTGCATCATTTCTCATTCTTATATACTAATGCAGGTGGCATCTCTAAAAGACACAATTTCGAAGAAAGACGGGGAGATTGAGAGATTACAATTGGTAAAAGATTTAAAATATGTACACCCTGTATTAAACGGTGAGAAGCAGGGAAGAAGCCTATCGAAATATGAAAACCGAAGGCATTCTGATCATGACAACCATTCAGATACGAGTGATAGGCATTCTGAAACTGATTCCCAGCAATCCCTAGATGACTTAAAGCAACAAAAGAGATTTCTAAGGCAGCCAAAGTTCCCTAGAGTCGGCATAAGCCATGATGCTGAATCGCTAGGCTACGGTGATGCAGACCGTGATGATAGAATGAGTGACACTTCCGATGGTGGTCGTTCTTCAGGAACCGAACCTGCTGGCTTATCAGATGAAGGCACTAAACTTTTGAATAAAGCCGAGAGGTGAGTACTGAGTAGTATTGCTTTCAGAGAGTACTAAGGTTTTTATGTTCAAATGCCTAATCAATGATTTGAATGCAGGAGTAAAGTGCTACACAAAACAAAAAGCCTACAAAGATTTGGGCATACTCCACCAACAGTATCATCATCAAGAACAACAACAGGTGACTAAAATTTAGCCAAGAAAAAAAGTTCGATTTGTTAGAAAATGTACCTCTTGACATTACATTTCCGATTTGCAGGTACTAGAAAACCTGTTACTACTGCTAGTGGTGCTAGTACTAACCCCGCCGCAGTCAGGCCTCCCCGACGGTGGCAGTGAATTGGAAAATGGGAACCCACTATTGAAAAGAAAACAATTATATATTAAATACAGATTCCAGAGCATTCTTATCTTCTGGTTGTAATATGTAAAGTTTCTCGCAGATTTTGAAGTGTCATGTGAATTTTGTAATCGTAGATATATTCAATTATTAGGCTTTGTTTCTCCACTGTGATGCCTCCATTTTCATGATGGGCTTTTCTTTTTTTCCTGAAATAGTTGAAGTGGAAAGAGGAAAATAGGATTGTATATTTCTTGTTGAATTCATCAGTCTGTAAATTACGTGTTGGTTTATTGAATTATGTACATAATTCAACAAAATAAATGTAGAAAAGGAAAATTTTGAAGTTTGAAAAGGTTGTGTATCTATCAGGAAGATAAGGAATTATGGGTGTGACAGAGTTCATGGGCATGGCACCATAAATTTCAGAAAGCCATATTCTTGTTTTTTATTCAATTGCAATGGAGAAATGGTATGTTCCTGTTTTGTTTGGATTGGCCAATCAGAAGCCGCCATTGATTGACTTGCGATTTCTCCAGAGAAAAGTCTTCTGTCGGTTGATTTCTAACGGCGTCGTTTTCTACTGAAGAGGGACGAAATTGTAATATAGTGAAAAATTCTAAACAACTTTCACCTTTGTTAGGCAGTCTCTGATTAGGGTTTTTTTTTAATTTAGGAGCTTACATTTCAAAGATCCATAATATTGAAGCATGATCTTCGTCTTCTACCTGTAGCTCTTCCTTCCTCTTGTTCTTTTCAGATCGATAGGAGTAATAGATGCGATGGCAGCTTCAAAACTGTCGGGAATGCAAAAGCAAGTGCTTAGCTTGTATAGAGCGTTTCTACGAGCTGCTCGTTCAAAATCGCCCGAAGATCGGCGGCAGATTGAATCGATTGTGTCGGCTGAGTTTCGCCGCAACTCCAGTCAAGTAGATCGAAAGAATTTCCTCTACATTGAGTATTTGCTTCGTCTGGGGAAGAAACAGCTTGATCAAATCAAGAGTCCTGATATGGTCGCATTGTGCTCTTTCCATATCAGTAAGAGATAAATGCTCTTTTACTCAAAATTATTATTGTAATTGTTTTATATATCTATTATAATCGGGAGGAAAATAACCCAAAATGGTGGCCATTATTGGTTAATCTCCAATTTGATTCTTCTGATCCTGGATGGTTTTTTTGAATTTGGAAACCAGCACCTGGATTTGAATGTGTCCGGCTGCAATTTGATAATTTGAAGCCAAATCAGTTGTCTTATTCCAATTATACATATACTAAAATAAACTGAGATTGATTGAATTTGCGATTGAATTACAGGTTTATTGAATTTGTGGATTGAATTACAGTATTATTAGATTCAAGAATTTTGGTTTGGGTATAACGGGTCTGTATTACTTACTTATGTGTGTAAGTAAAAAGTAGATTTTAGCATTTTAACTGGTTAAAATATTAGTGTACGTCAAAACATTAAAATTTGTTTTTTGTTTTTTTTAGTGTATGGTAAAAACTGATTAAGTAGTATTTATTTGAATACAAACAGCTAAAACTGTTTAAGTAGCATTTATTTGAATACAAGTACTCTTAAACTATGTTTAGTAACAACTTTTGAAATAACTTTTAATATTTTAACCGGTGGAAAAGAATATTTTTGCAGCAAATATATGTGCTATTATTCTTTTTTCCAGAAAATAGCAATAAATAATGTTTTTAATATTTTATAGGAAGTAAACACCAAAAATTATGTTAATAGCAATTTTTCGTACTGTTATTTGCGCCCTTATATTTTTTTAACCAATACAATGTGTGCACTGTGTAGTTTCAAATTGGTCTTAGCCATAAACAGGATTTTTATTTGAACATAAAATTCACCAAAATTATAATTAAAAATAAAAAGTATATTACATATATAAATATGAAACAAGTTGGAAAGTAAAGGTTTTTCTTCAACCACTTCTATATGTAACAATTTGTTTTATTTAAATTGTATATATATTTTTGTGGATCTTGCACAAAGGAGCTGATTAAAATTTTGTTGAACATAAAGATTTTTTGTTGGTGTATAAAAAATTAGAGGCCACAAGTATAGAGGGGCATAAAAGTTAAATGTGTGAATATGATAGTTTGCTAAGTAAATTGACGGGTAAGCCATTTTGGAACTCAAAATTAAATTTCGGATATAAGCCTTTCCTTCCTTATCATGCTATGTGATATGCAATCATTGTTAATAACAATCCAAACATTACATTATTAAATTCTAAAAATGCACACTATACCAAAACCATGTTACTCTTAATTATACTTTCTCTAATTTACTTTTTTCCAACCAAATGCTTCCTAAGATTTGATTAGATATACATTTATCCTATATTGGCTTTCAATGGTATCATAGTAATATAATATAATTGTGATTTAATATTTCTTTTTATCATTAACAAATTATGCCAACATTATATTTTTGGAATGCCTGTCGACATCAGGTGCTACATTATTAAACCTGCGATAAACCACTAATTTTGCTGAAAATGTGTTTAATAGTAAAAATAAAATATGGCTTTTCTCATTTTAACATAATAATTTGGTTAATACATTAATTCAGTTAAATCTATCATTAATTTGATTTTAATTTCCACTTCTTCCGTCCCTAAATAAGTGTCCCAATTTTTATTTTAAAAAATGTCCCAATTTTAGATTTTAACAAAATTTGAGAGTAATTTTCTTTTTTATCCTTCACATAATAAAAAGAACTCATGTGCAAAATAAATGCTAACATTTCTTAATACCTAAGAAAATGAAAATTGAAACACTTATTTGAGGATTGAGAGATATTATATTTTAGTTAATACCAAATATTTTAGTCTATTAAGTTAAGTTAAATTAAACTTAATATTTAATTAAAATTGATTAGTTATGATGGTTTAAAAATAGGGATAATTACTTTCGGTTCCTGAAAATTTTATATAATCTACAATCAAATTCTTCTATTTTGGAAAATTATTTAGAGGTTTTCATTTTTTGAATCGTTATACTATCAAGTTCTTCCGTCTAATTTTTTCACTTTTCTGTCAATCAACTTTAAAAGTGAGTCAATAAATTTTAAAATAAGATAGTAATACCCTATGTGTTTTTCTCTTCCCTACTCCTATTTTGCATTTTTTTTTTTCAATCAGCAGCCATGACAAAGAGGACCGCTAACACCGTTCCTCAAGCCACCACAGCCACCATCATTTGCTCTGATCATCGCCACCTTCTTCTTCTCATTCTTCTTTTTCCTTCCAGATAAAGCAAGAGAGAGAGAGAAAAAAAATTGCCAAAAAATTTGAAGCCTCATTGTCGGCTATTCACCACTCCGACAAAGCACTTTAAGACCACCGATTGACCTCCCTCATCAGCCTCTTTCCATTTTTTTCCTCCTTACTGCCGATATGTGGTCAAAGAAGCAAAACCCATCGGGTCGGGTCTCGATTGAAAACGGATCGCAATGGCTTCCCCGACCTTTTCGACGGTCCGATGAGCATTAAGCTCCGATCTAGGTAAATTCGAACTCCTATCTTACTTCAAGCAATTATATAAAATTTAATGGTGAAATGAATGAAAATTACACGAAAGAACGCAAGAGTTAAATATATGAAAATTGAAGGCCCTCTAAATAATTTTTAAAAATAAAAAGATTCGATGAAAGATTATATAAAATCTTAGGGATCTATAAATAATTATCCATTAAAAATATAATCCACCGAGTTCGAAGTTTATTGGACAAGGAAAAGACCTTTGAGTATTTTGGTACATGCTAGGAATGCAATTTGCTATAGCCCAAGATGAGTCACACTTTTCTCATCAGTTCACAACTTTTAAGCCTAATTGACTACTACTACTACACACTTGAACTTCCATTCCAATAAAACTATTTTTTCCTCAATTTTCAAAAATTCCCATTTCTTATTTGTCAAATGAAAAAGAAATTGTTACAAGAATAAGAAAATTCTAAAATTTCCTATAATCCTTCCAAAAAATTCCAATAACCCCACCACAAAAATCCAAAAATAAGTAAAACATTCACAAGCTTACAAGGGTAATTGTGTAACATTAAAGAAATTTTGAAATATCAAAAAATGAAAATGAAAAAAAAAAATGGAATGGTCTATCCTCACAAAATGAAGGGCCATAAATCGCTTCCTTTCTGAATTGGGATCAGATAAGGCTAATGACACGTGTCAATCATAGAGGGGTGTCAAACGATAAGGTTAACGTTTGTTTTGTGTGGCCCTGAACGGCGGACTGTCCTTCAAATCAAATAACAACCGTTGGATTAGAAATACAGCCCAAAACGACAAAGTATCAGGCAAAGCAAGGCTTATAAAAGGGAGCAATGCAAGAGGTTCCAGCATTAGAGCTGTTTAAGGCATTTAATAGATAATAGTAAAAGGCACAAAAAAAGAAAAAAAAATGGCTTCTTCAATGCTCTCAACTGCCTCTGTGGCAAGCATTAGCAGAGCCACCCCTGCTCAGGCCACCATGGTTGCTCCTTTCACTGGTCTTAAGTCCACTGCTGGTTTCCCTGCCCGCAAAACCTCCACCGACATCACCTCCGTTGCCAACAACGGCGGCAGAGTCCAATGCATGCAGGTCAGTTTTTAATAACATACTCCAACATAGTTTAATTATAAGTGAACTTTTTACACTTAGATAGTTTTCTTAATTTGTTTCAAATGAAAAATGTAACATATGTTGATGTAAGGTGCAACACTGATTTTTCCAATTATATTCTTAATTAATATAGTAAACTCGCAAAATGTTTTATTATAAATTAAATAAAGTAGTAATTTTCGTAGCAGAAGTGAAAATTAAAAATGTGAAATTTTTCTTGAGAGTTGAGAATGTAATAATAGGGAATATAAATTTAGAACCATAAACATAACTTGAGTAAATTAAGTTTAGAATATTTATATTTAAATTATAAGCAAATTTTAAGAAATCATTTACTAGTGTCAATTATGTAGGAAAAAAAAATTCAATCTCAAATCTAAAAAATATTTGACCTGAAATTGGGAATTGTCTGAATCTGATTTAGGAAGATTATCTAATATACTATGAAAATTTTCTGATTTTCATGTCAAAATATAAGGGAAAATAAGAATGTGGCTAATGAAAGTGTTTGAATGGGGATGGTGTGTAGGTGTGGCCACCACTTGGAAAGAAGAAGTTCGAGACCCTCTCCTACCTTCCACCACTCACCAGGGAGCAATTGGCTAAGGAAGTCGAATACCTTCTCCGCAACGGATGGGTTCCCTGCTTGGAATTCGACGTTCACGTAATCAACAATCCTTCCTTCACTTCAATTTGAATTTTTTCTAATTCTTCAAAGCTAATTAATAATTTATTTATGTTGTTAGGATGGATTCGTGTACCGTGAGAACCACAGATCACCAGGATACTACGATGGACGCTACTGGACAATGTGGAAATTGCCCATGTTTGGATGCACAGACGCAAGTCAGGTGTTGAAGGAGCTCGACGAGGCCATCAAGGCTTACCCCGACGCTTTCGTCCGTATCATCGGATTCGACAGCTATCGTCAAGTGCAGTGCATTAGTTTCATTGCCTACAAGCCACCAAGCTTCGAAGAGTAGATGCTGTGCTATATAATCATCATAATCATCCGTCCATCCGCCTGTTTCATCGCAATTTCTATTTGTTGATTTGGGTTTTTGTTGATTTTAGGAACCATGTTGTTCAAACACTTTTTCTTCTTCTCTTTTAATTAATGAATTGTGTGTTGCCTGCCTTTTGTTTTCTTAATTTCTTATCGGATCTCTGGTTTGAAATTGAGTGGAATGTATGGAAATGCAACCGCTTTTGTATGAGAATAAATTTATATATTGCTCCTATATGCTACTATTCATCTAGTTTGTTTGTTTACTAGTGTTGGCATAACTCAATTTCAAGTATTGAATGATTAACATTACTAAATTGCTCAAATGCTAATCTATAAAATACCAATTTTAATCATGGCATCATTTTTAGATGATGTAAAATATTTTATTGTTTCAACATTGTTGATGCTATGAATGACCTAACCCGCCACATCAAATTAACTCATCAAGCATAGAGATATTTGACAAGTAGTGAATGGCTATAGTTCATCTTATTTAATATCAATGTTGATTGGGTTGGGGGTGTATGGCTGTAGTTGCATCTCCCACACAAATAATCTTCCCCTTTTTTTTCCTCCATAAGAGATGGAGACCTATCACCTACCTCTCACTACTACTACTCTTCTAGGGAAACACACACTAGTTTTGCTAGCTCTTTACTAGAGATTCCACATCTTCTTACCTTTCTTCGCAACTCATTTTATGTTGATATTCCGTAAGGGATATTCTTAAATAGATATGTTTGGTAAGAATCTAATCAAGCAAACTTTTTGCATCTTATGGTACTACCAAACTCTTTGTTACATTCATTTTGCATAACTCAAATATAACAAAACAAAAAATGAAAAATTTCAAAAATCAATGAGTCTAAGAAAACAAACTTCAAATTCAAATCACACATAATGGAAATGAAAACAAATACAAATTAAAGTTTATAATCAATATTATTTGATTAGAATGAAATATCTAATTTAACACCTTAAAAAAGAATTAAATTCGTATTCAAAAGATGAGATAAAAGTTTAATAACAAATAAACAGCAAAAAGGCCTATTTATATAAGAAGAAAAAAAAACCTAATATATTTTCCAAATTATGAATAAGTCACAAAATAATTAAAATACAGTTTTCATGGGTTGGGCAAAGTTATCAAAATACTACAAACTAACCTAAAAAATATAAATATACCTTAAACACCCTCCAAACTAAAAACACACCTCTCTTTTTCTTCTTCTTCACCGTCCATCAAAGCAGCAACCATGATCAGCGAAGACAAGAACAACATCATCAACAGAGCAACCTTGTCGGCAACAGAAGGAAGAACATTTTCTCCGTTTTTAATCAAGATTTTTGAATTCCATTTCAAAATCTTCATCATATTATATCTTTGATTTTGTGTATATTGCATATATGTTCCATTCTATTAATGAATAAAATTTTGATTTGAAAACCTAGAAATATTATTCAAAACGAAATCATCATCTTCTTTGTATCATTTCTTACTGCAAAAAGTGTTTGTTTAACCATTGATTTATAGCTTATTTGTTTCCCTTCAACTTTGTTTTTCTAGCAACAAATGTGTTTTCTGACTCTGCCTATTTTTTGTATTTTGAACACACTTCTGTTTATGTAGAAAATAATATATTTTTGGTGATTTTGGTGAACAAAAGGTGCCGTCGATAATAGATGATTGGAAATGGAAAAAAATAAGAAGAAAAAATTTTATTTCCCTTAACAAGTGACCAGGAGGAAAAGTAAATAAAAGAAATAAGTTTGTTTCCGTTAACAAGTAGCCGAAAGTGTAAAAAAATAAATTTAGTTTCCAGCTGCCATAGATGGTGACGGATGGAAGGAAATAAATTTATTTTGAAAAAATAAAGGAAAATAATTTCAAACAGCTGGTTAATAAAAATAAAAATGGTATTTATTAAATCAAAATTTTAAAAAAAGTTATTACTTACAAGTTTTCTCTTTTCTTTACCGGCTTATTCCGCTCCAATTGTTCATGAAATACCGTCAACTAAACTCATCTCTAACAAATAACGCACATGCTAAAATGAAAAAACAAAATCCAATTTTTTAAAAAACTATTTTATATAGAAAGATGACAAAAGTCTTATTAAAATTGAAGAATCAAAGAGAATTACATTCATAAAAAATGAAGAACAAGAATATTACAGAGAAATGAAAAGAAGAATAAAGAAAACTTTCTGCAGTTTCATAACCGCAAAACAGAGAGAGAAGAAAAGAAAAATTACATCTACAATTTGTCTACATTCACCTTTTTATACATCTGGATTCCAATCCAAAATTCATTCTAATTCATAAAGTTTGTTAAGTATGCTTGATGACACAGCTAACAGACTTCAACTTACTGCTTATCTGTTAGCAACAGAAAAAAAAGGAAAGCGTGGAAGGAGAGGTAGAAGAAGACTTCACGTGTTTGTTGTGTTTGAGTAAAACCACGCCGTCCTTGATTAATTGGACGACGACGTTTTACCAACTCAACTCAGCTTCCAACGTTCTTCTCTTCTTCTTTCAACTGTCTTCTTCTAACGGTCCAGAAATGCTTCAGCCAATCAGCTTTCTTTTACACCATGCGCTGCCGTTTTGCTCATGAGTTCATCTTCTACTTTGAGTCTTCTGCCAACAGTCATCTTCGTCTCTTCACTTTCTTCTTTCTTGGCTCCATGACTATGGCAATTTCCAGAACCTCGTTTTTGCTCCAATAAGTCTAAAAAAATATTAATACAAATTTAATTGTTGGACATAAAACAAATCTAAAATATTAGCTAATAGTTTGAGAAAGCAAGCAGGAGCATTTAATTTAATTTTCAACGTAGATTGCATAACAAAAGATTCACCAATAAGAGTTGATTGTGCATAAAATAAACATCACAAGTTAATGTAAATGTGAAATAATTTTTGATACAAAGTCCAATTTAATTCAGTTATCCTAGTATATTTTTTAAGTTGTATTTTTATATTTTTATTTTAGTTTAGATTTATTAGTCAAACAATTATTTTACTCGTGCATTGCTAACAGATGTAAGTGATAGTAATCCAAATCACACCAGCATGGATTTTATTCTATTCAATTTGCCTTTAATATTAGAATATTATTTACTAATATTTATTGAACTTCAATATTTTTTTTAATGCGGTGGTTTGGGCGAGTCGGCAATGAAGGAAGAATAAAAAGAAAAAGACAGAAGAGGAAGAGAGTATTTTCTTTATTTATTTTTTATTTTGAAAATCCATATCAATCTAATTAGTTGGATTGGACCACCCTTTATCTTCCGGAATAAATGGACTTATTATGCTTAAAGCATTGAAGACTACTTCTTTCATCTCCTCTAAGCTTTTGGTCCAATTTTGAGACCGTACATATGCAAGTTTGGTTAAATGTGTAGTTCATTTCTTATGGTTATGGATATAGATTTGAAGAGCAGATCAATGCTTACAGTACACCAATAGCAACATGTTATTATATTAGGGTGATCATGGATAACAAGGGGCAGTCTACTAAAACCTCCAAATTTAAGCTTTGAAACAAAAAGCCTCATATTCTACTTGCGCTTTAGGCCTAATAATATCCTGAGTTGCTCCTGAATTATAGATAGAAAGAGATCATCTGACCATAATTGTAAAAGGTAACACCACTCTACATTTCCATCACAAGTAGTTCAAAGCTTGATGATTTGAAATTGAATAAACTACGAATAACTCACACCACAGGTCATAAAATGAATCATATTTCCTCAAATTACATAATTTCTCACTCAACGATTCAAGATGCCTGCCATCTTGCAAGAATTAACGTCACACTCGAGTAATTTTTCAAAGTCTCGGTGCGCTAGTGTTGGTGCTTTAGTAAAAAACTTTCAATGGTTCGAGGGCTTCCTCAGTAATATTTGGTTTTTCAAAACTGATGCTAAACCATGAGAAACTTTGAATTTCTTTAATAGATGTAGCCTTTAGATGCCGGTCACTATGTGATTGCAATAATCCTCTCTGGATCAGGTTTTAAACATCTACTGACACAATAAATCCAACAAATATCACTTTCAGTTGCAGAGAACTGTATTTTTCAGATGTCAATATATATAATACTTCGAAAAAAACTCAAGAACCAAATTTCTAGCCTCTACAGTTACTCCAGAATCGTTGCATAGAAGGGACAATATCCGATATTAGACTGTAAAATTATGTTGCAGTGAGCTAAGAGTTAATATGGAACCAACCCGCACCGTCCGCCCTGTATTCACACCCAAAGGTAAAAATTTCATCTTCAACCTTGTTTCCCCTCAGGAAATGAACATATAAATAAAGCTGCAATATTGATTTCTAGTGCGGAGTTGGCTTCTAGTGCGGTGCTTTGAGCGAGCCGGCGATGAAGGAAGAATGAAGAGAAGAAGACAGCTATTTGAAAATAAATTTATTTTCTGGCGACCGGCGGTAGTAATTAGTCTTGAGATTTTTAAAGAAATAAAAGAAAATAAATTTATTTTCAAATAGCTGATTAATAAAAATAATAACTAAAATATAAAATTCCGTCCAATTCTTCCATGAAATACCATCAATTAAACTCATCTCCAACAAATAACGCACATACTAAAATCAAAAAACAAAATCCAATTTTTTTGAAAAACTATTTTATATAGAAAGATAATAAAAGTCTCAAGAAAATTATCAATAAAAATTTAATTGCTGGACATAAAACAAATCTAAAATTATAGCTAATAGTTTGAGAAAACATGAGCATTTAATTTAATTTTCAATGTGGATTTGATTGCATAACAAAAAAATTAACCAATAAGAGTTTGATTGTGCACAAAATAAACATCACAAGTTAATGTAAATGTGAAATTATTTTTGAGACATGAGCAAAGTCCAATTTAATTTAGTTATCCTAGTATATTTTTTAAGTTGTATTTTTATATTTTTATTTTAATTTAAATTTATTAGTCAAACAAGTATTTTACTCGTGTATTGCTAACGTATATATATTGAAATTGGTAATAGTGATAGCCATCCAAATCACACCAGCATGGATTTTATTCTATTCAATTCACCTCTAATATTAGAATATTATTTTACTAATATTTATTGAATTTTAATGTTCTTTTTAGTGTGGTGGTTTGGGTGAACCGGCGATGAAGGAAGAATAAAGAGAAGAAGAGGAAGAGGGTACTTTTTTTTATTTATTTTCTATTTTGGAAAATCCATATCAATCTAATTGGTTGGATTGGACCATCCTTTATCTTCCAGAATAAATGGACTTATTATGCTTAAAGCATTGAAAACTACTTCTTTCATCTCCTCTAAGCTTTTGGTCCAATTTTGAGACCGTACATATGCAAGTTAAGTTAAATGTGTAGTTCATTTCTTATAGTTATGGATATGGATTTGAAGAGCAAATCAATGCTTACAGTACACCAATAGCAACATGTTATTATATGAGGATGATCATGGGTAACAAGGGACAGTCTATTAAAGCCTCCAAATTTAAGCTTTGAAACAAAAAGTCTCATATTCTACTTGCACTTTAGGCCTAATAATATCTTGAGTTGCCCCTGAATTATAGATAGAAAGAGATCATCTGACCATAATTGTAAAAGGTAACACGACTCTGCATTTCCATCACAAGTACTTCAAAGCTTGATGATTTCAAATTGAATAAACTACGAAGACCTCACACCAATACTAGGTCATAAAATGAATCATATTTCCCCAAATTACATAATTTCTCACTCAATAATTCAAAACGTTTGCCATTTTGCAAGAATTATCGTCACACTCAAGTAATTTTTCAAAATCTCGGTGCTTGTGTTGGTGCTTTAGTCAAAAACTTTCAATGGTTCGAGGGCTTCCTCAATAATATTTGGTTTTTCAAAACTAATGTCAAACCATGAGAAACTTTGAATTTCTTTAATAGATGTAGCCTTTAGATGCCGGCCACCATGTGATTGCAATAATCCTTTCTGGATCAGGTTTTAAACATCTGCTGACACAATAAATCCAGCAAATATCACTTTCAGTTGTAGAGAACTATATTTTTCAGATGTCAATATATATAATACTTCGAAAAAACTCAAGAACCAAATTTCTAGCCTCTACAGTTACTCTAGAATCATTGCATAGAAGGGACAATATCCAATATTAGACTGTAAAATTATATTGCAGTGAGCTAAAAGTTAATATGGAACCAACCCGCACCGTCCAACCTGTATTCACACCCAAAGGTAAAAATTTCATCTTCAACCTTGCTTCCCCTTAGGAAATGAACATATAAATGAAGCTGCAATATTGATTTCTAGTGCGGAGTTGGCTTCTAGTGCGGTGGCTTGGGTGAGCCAGCGATGAAGGAAGAATAAAAAGAAGAAGACAGCTATTTGAAAATAAATTTATTTTCTGACGACCGTCGGTGGTAATTAGTCATGAGATTTTTAAAGAAATAAAAAAAAATAAATTTATTTTTAAATAGCTGGTTAATAAAAATAATAACTAAATATAAAATTCGGTCCAATTCTTCCATGAAGTACCATCAACTAAACTATCTCCAACAAATAATGCACATACTAAAATCAAAAAACAAAATCTAACATAAAACAAATCTAAAATATTAGCTAATAGTTTGAGAAAGCTGGAGCATTTACTTTAATTTTCAACATGGATTTGATTGCATAACAAAAGATTCACCGATAAGAGTTTGTTTGTGCACAAAATAAACATCACAAGTTAATGTAAATGTGAAATAATTTTTGATACACGAGCAAAGTCCAATTTAATTTAGTTATTCTAGTATATTTTTTAACTTGTATTTTTATATTTTTATATTAATTTAAATTTATTAGTTAAACAAATATTTTACTCGTAAATTGAGTGACGGATGTATATTGAAACTGGTAATTGTGATAGTAATCCAAATCACACCAGCAAATATTCTGCCTGGATTTTATTCCATTCAATCTGCTTCTAATATTAGAATATTATTTTACTAATAATTATTAATCTTTTTAATATTTTTCTTTTATCTCAATTATATTTAAATGATATGTCACTACTATAAATATATAAAAAATTATGAATTTTTTGACTTTATTTTAAAATTTTTTAATTATTATAAAATATAGTAGTTTTATTTGTAAAAGAAGAAAAAAAAAATTAGTAGTAGCTTTTCTTCCAAGTTTTTTCTTTTTTAATTTAGCAATTTTAGTGAATATAATTTAGTAAATATTTAAAAGAAATAAATTACATTTTAAAAAAAAAAATTAGTACTAATTTAGCAGTAAGTAATTTAGTAAATATTCAAAAGAAATAAGAATATTTTTAAATTGATATTTTTAAATAAACTATACATTTCTTTATGTTTACATTAAATGATTCTTAATGCATTATTATCTTTATCATTATTATTCTAATTTTAAATATGTTTAAAATGTAAAATTTAATTAAAAAGATAAATGTTAAAATAGTCTTCTCCAAATTGTTTTAGAAAAAGTAAGTTTAGCATTAAGGTAATAATTTGGAATTTAAATCGTTGAGTTTGTTTTTTCAATTTTGAAATTTAAAAATTTTAAAATATAACAATGAAATGAGATTTATTTTAGTATTCTAATTATCAGGATACCAAAACTATTAAATGAGACTTTTAGTATCCTAATTAACAATTTTAAAAATTAACCATTAAATGTGTAACACCACGTTTTGAATAGTAAGAAAGCATGTTGAAAATGCGCAGTGTTTTAGTTATGGAAAAGGAAAACCATGCCTTAAAAACTTATTGTTCTTGCATTTTAATATACGGTATGAGTGGTGTTTCAAGCTATGACACTTAGCATTTCTCTTATCAATCTCACATATGTTTTTCACAGCAAAAAACGGCGTTGAACTTAATCATTATTAACGACGATCTTCATTTTCTTCAATCTGATACTATTCATCTCTATTTCACTATATTTTATGCCGCCTCTTTTTTTTTCGTCTCCTTGTTTCATCTCTTTCATTCTATCTTGAAGTCGGTAGATTAGCTCATCGCCTCAGCCAATCCTCATCTTGAATGGAGATTATGATAAGCTGTCATCTCAAAGGTAATGTCACCTTCTTCTCTTCTATTTTCTTCTGTTCCGTTTTACATAAATTATAAATTAGGTATGTAATTTCATTCCCAATTTTGAAAATTATATAATTTCAAACTTCCTTAAACTAATGTCTGCAAAAGAATAAAATTAGTCTGTAATTTGTAATTTGTTTGAATTTTAAAAAAACTTACCTTCTTTTGATTTCGTCAATTAAGTAAAAACTGCCTTATATATTACCTCACTCAAGCAACCAAGCAAAATACTTTCAATCCTTTTTTAAAAGGTTCTGTTCTTCCCTTTAGAATTATTTTATTTTAATTCTCTATTTATGCGAGAAATAAAATTAAGACAATTGATGATTTGCTTTCTGTTTTTATTTCCAGACTGCAACATAGCTTATTGCTCTGATTTTGCAGTACATCGTTCACTTTAAAGCTAATTTCACTCTCACTTACTGTAAGATTTTTGCTAAGTCTTGCTTAGAACATAGATATGTTCCATTTATTTGTTTTTAGTTTTTATTTATTTTTTCTTTTGATTTGTCTTCTCTGAAGTTTGCAGAATTGCATTTCTCTATTGTATATATTGCTGTCATTTACTCGGTTCATTGCTTTGTCAAACTGAGATAATGTCTTGATTTGCCTGTTAGGTATATAAATTCACTAGAATCAAAATTCACAGTTACAGTTTGTAATCGATTGAAATCATAATGTTTGTTTGTATATTAATTTGGGTTGGGGTTGGAATTTGTAATCGATTGAAATCATAATGTTTGTTTGTATATTAATTTGGGTTGGGGTTGGAAGTAGTTGTTGCAGTATCTGCTTTTAGTAGTTCAAGTAATAAATTATTTTGTGAAGTAACTCAATTTGATTGCCTTGCTGTTTTATTAATACAGAAAATTGATGTATTAAGGTCTGATTGTTTGAGTTCATCCAGAACGAAGCCCACCTATTTAGAAAGTTATACAATCTAGGTTCTTCCTAAATTTGTTGAGTTTCTTTTTCCAAATTTCAGGTATGTATTTTGCTTTGATTTTTTTCCCAAAAAAAAAGGGAACTTTGATCAATTTAACTTATTTTAAGTATTGATAAGATTTATTTTTAGAGATTCATAGTTGGTATTTATTATGGGTATCTTTAATTCATGGGAAATAGTATTTTTTTTTTAGACAAGCAAACAGAGTTTGTATTACAGTTAATTTATAAAGGTCAGTTTATTTCAAGTATGCACACTTTAGTATTCATATTCTTAATTCAAGTACTAGGGATGTTGATTGTGATTTATTTCATAATTGGAATACAAAGTTGACTTTGAAGTCAAGGTAATTGGTGTTACATAACCTAGGTTTGTTTTTTTAATCATTTAACAATTTGGTAATTCAGTTTCCTCTGCAAACTCATTGTATGTTCATTTTTTTCTATGTATTTTTTACTGTTTTTGATTTTTTTAGATTATTGTATGATTTAAATCCATTAATCTGCACAGTTGCTGAATATGATTTATTTTTTTATTATTGTAGAGTTGAGTTTGATTTCAAGCTAACGGGTGTCATATAACCTCAGTTAATTTTTGGTTCTTTTAATACATTGGTGATTCAGTTTTATCTGTTAATTTATCATTTTTCAGTATCCTGCATGTATAAACTACTGTATTTGATTGTTTTGAGGTTGATTTAATGTTTAGTTGATGCATATGAATATTTGTCTCAATCTTAATTTGTGTTGATTTTGGAAATTAGTACTGGATCAATTACAAAAGCAGAAACAGTTTATTGTACTAAAGAAATAGAAAGTAATGGCTTAAATTCATGAATTTGCTCTTAGACTTCCTTTTTTTTTTTCTTACACTTTGGTTGCACAAAATTAAAAAGCATTAATCTTTATATTTACAATAGCCTTCTTTAAGAAGAGAATTGATTTTTGATTCAATACTGTTTGTGGCATTAGTAAATACTTGAACACAAATGGGCTAATTTGATGCTTAGGGTTTGATGTAATGCTTGATTGTATATTGTTTTTTAATTGGACTGCACATATATTGTTTCTAAGTTTGATTGTTGACACTTTTTAAACAATATTGTAATTTGAGTTCAAAATTACAATTGATTTCAATGTTTCATATTTCAATTTGAACAAACTTTTATAAGCGATTAATTGTTGTAAGTAATTTCTATATCAGTTTACTTCTTCTAGTACATTCAACATTTAAATAATGCAAAAGACTAATAAATTGTTAACTTTATTGTTTCAATTTAAAGCATTTTCGTAATTCATTACTGCAAATTTTTATTTTCTGTATATGTGTAATATTGGTTACTTTTCTTTTATAAAAACTCTCTTTCTTTTAACATTATAAATTAGAATATAGGAAATTACATATAAGTTTAGTGAGAGTTTCTGATTTATTTAAATTTTTTGTTATTTGATACTTGTAATTTTTGTGGCAAAAAATAAAAAACTTTAATATAACTCTTCATAAAAGACTCCTTTTTAAACAGTTGATTTTTAAACAGTCCCAGTAAACATAAACAAAATATCAGACATTGACTTCTGTAATCAGAGTCTTTAACTCTTTCGAACACATGTACTTACCTATTGTAACATTCCAGCATTGAGTTATCGCTCATTTGATGCTTAGAGTCTGATTTAATGCTTAATGAATATTATTTCTTAGTTGGACTGCACATGTATTGACTGTTATATCTACATTTCATTTTAACTATGGTGATGTTTGAGACTAATAAAGGAGAAAAGCTCTACATCCACAGAAAGACATTGACCCGTCCAATTTAAAGATGCCTTTTAAATTCGAAAGAGACAGTTTTCAATAATTTTGTCTTTTGTCATGACAATTAACAAGTGTCAGAGTCAATATCGTTTTAATGTTGGTTTATTTTTTAGAAAACCTTTTTTTAACCATAAACAATTATATGTGACGGTTTCGAGATATACGAGTAAAGATGGTTTGAAAATTTTGATATGTGATAATGAAGACAACCCAACTAATAAAACAATTAATGTATTTTACAAATATGTCTTTAAAAATATTTAGTGAAACATTATACTTTATTTTTGTATAATAATTTATTACCGCACTAACAAAAAAAACATTTACGCGTTAGTAAATATATAAAAGGCATAGGAGTATTTTTGGAAAAAAAATTTTACTTTAGAAGTAGTTTAGATGGATAGATTGGATGAAAAAACTAGGTACTTCGACTCATTATTAACTTGACCTAATAAACACTAACAGTAAAAAATCAAATAAATAATTATAGGGGCTAATTCGTGAATAGTATATGAACTTTGGGAGTACTAACAAATTAATATCTAGAGCCATTTTGTGATCTTCAACTATCTTTACTATTTTTAACACCAAAGAAAATATTATGTATTATGTTTGTGTTAATATTATATTATTTTTTAACTTAACTTTATTTATTCATTTGTATATTTCATATTAATTTAATTGCTGTTCCCTTTTACTCCCAAACCAACAAAAATTTGTTAAAGAAACCAAATCAAAGAAAGAAAGAAAGACTGGTACAACAGGAAACTACATCCCTTTAAAATTTAATTTGTTTATAAATTGGATTTTCCACAACTGCGAATCTTCAAAAAATACGTTGTGTTGTATAAATCTAAATTGTCGTTTTTGCTGTACACCAAACCAGACACAAAAGGACATAAAATCTCCACGTACACCCCAATGCCCAATCCTCCTCTCCTCTACATTATATTCATTATTATTATTATTATATGGTGCTTAAAGATAATGTGTGCCACCCCAATAATTATCCGCCTTTCCGTTTAAACTACAGACTTTGTAGAATGTATCACTTGTACTAAATACCATTCTAAACTGTTATATTTGCTTCTATACTTAGCATGCGTTCCAGAAAGATATCAGACCACCACAGATTTGACTCCATATGGTTCTACTCCGAATCCACTCAGCTAGTGTTTAACATTATTTCTACTTTTTTTCTTCCCACTTATAAAAAGAACAACATTTGTTGCTTTTAGAAAACTGCTTTTAAGCAATACTAAACACCTGTTCAAGAAAATCTTTTTCCCTCCGTTCACAACCTGTCTGTAAAAAATGGATGGAGCTCTGAAAATTGACTGGTTCAGTAATAAAACTTGAAATTGGTCAGAATTATGACTGAGTCAGACAAAACTACCCAAAACTAAAACCAATCAGTTTCAGTTTCAGGTCAATTCCTGACAGGGTTAAAAAAAAAAGAACAGAATTTGAGAATTAAAGTAATCATCCAAATGCCAGTTCCTATTTCCTGAATATTAAAATTACAGAACAAGGATTAGATAAAAGTGATGAACATTGAAATATTACAAAGGAATCTCACCCAAATATCTAATAATCTCACTCAACAAACACTTGATTAACCCCATTAACCTCCTTTTCTTTTCTTTTTTTTTTTCCTTTATTTCTTCAAAATTAAACATCTCTCAACAATCTTCATTACATGTACATATATTGAGAGTTCACAAACCCATAGTTCACAAAGAAACACCAATAAACCTGTATTTACAACCAAAAAACAGAATTATAATATTACTGGTCTTTATCATTAGTTCTCTCCCTCTTATATTCAAAATTTGCTAATCTCCCCTTTTCAATTCAATTCAATGTTTATGCCATAGCTGAGATGCTGCAATTTCGACTATCTCTGCTAAGGCAATCAAAACCTTCAATCCTCATTGCTGCAGGCATTCGGACACATCCTCCTCCTTTACGAGCTGCTGCTGATGAAGATGGTGATTGTGGTGCAGGTGATACAGGAATCATCTTTCCACTGCCAAATTGAGCATCTTGAACCACAGGATTCGATGCCCTACTGGGTGGTGATCCGCAGTAAAACGGTGGCGATGATGCTCCATGGTAACCAGATCTTTCTGTACCATATCCTCCCTGGAGAAAATAAAAATTAAAAAGTTGGATTCGTCAATTAAGAGATTCAAATAAATTTTAATTGAAAAAGAAACAGAACACTTATGAACATCAGTCATCTCCAACAACACAAGGAAATAAAAGGAGAACTGTCATGTTGAACAATTTTCAACAGACGACAAAATAAAAGAAAATAACTCATCTCCAAGTTAAGTAGAAGAATATAATAACTAAATAATATAAAATGAAGCAACTCTAACTAAACTAGTTTTAGGATTATGAAGCATATAATTCTATGCGCAATACTGGTTCTTTCTTGCAAAATTCAGCTCAAATAGAACCAAATATATATCAGATAAACAGTGAAAGACAAACAGTTGGGGAGACTCTAACAGATGGATAGAGAAATGAACCTTTGTGAGGATAAGGTCTAAAAGCTCCGCACCAGCCTGCGAATCACCAATTTCAACCTGATTACTGTCAACAACAATAAATTTCTTAGCTCGAGATCAAACAAAAAATTAACAATTAACCCTAATATTCCTATAAAATTATGAGGAAGAAATAGGATACATACTTGATCGGCAAACCTAAGGGTCTGATTTGATCGTAAAAGGAAGGATTTGAAAGAGCCAATCGACGAGGCTTTGGACAAACCATAGACTCTATCTTCATCATTCTCCTCTCCTCGTTACCTCCCATGGCGCTCATCTGCTGAAACGCAGAACAATTCATCTTCGACGCCTGCAGCAGATTATACATATAACTTCAAAACAAGGATTTAATAAAATCATTTAGAAGATAGATCTGTGTAGGAAACGTACCTGAGAGAGGAACCTCCAAGTGGAGGAATGGAGGAAAATGGGGAGATTAGATTTAGAGAGAGAGGAAGTGAGAGAGAGAGGAAATGGGCTACATTGATTATTCATACATCAGAGCGATAGAGGAGAAGATGAGCATGAACTAGGATTAGGTTCAGGTGTGGTCGGGTGTAGATTTTGTTTCTGTGAGATTTAGTTCTTGTTGACCATTACTTTTATTAATAATTTTTAATTTAATAATATTTTTTAGACCTCGAGTTATGTGTCGACGAATTGCAGCGATAGAAATGAGAATCTCATCAAACACTTTTGCTTTTGCTCTTTTGTGTATTTATTATTTTTATTTTTAAGAGATTTTCTTTTCTTTATTTTTTTTTCAGAGGTAGTGGGATTTAATTTGTAATTAATAATAAATATAAAATATAAGAAATCAGATCGGATCCATATCATTCACGCGTCTTCAATTTTATTATTATTATTTTTTAATTCTAAGGAACTTAAAATACAACAATTTAACAACTAGTCTACTCCAGTACATATTATTCAAAATATGACGTAGGAAGGTTCAATTTGGTTCAGTTAAGATGCCGCGAACTATCCATTTATGGTTAAGGGGTTGAGGTGGCCACGGTTTTGGGCATCGGCTTGCCAGGCCACAGTTTGAAGGGTAATGGAACCAGAATCGGCCCGCCAAACCGCTGGGCCGATGAACTGCCAGTTAACCAGTGGTTCGGCGGCGCACCGGTTAACTGGCGGTTCGGGTGCAGTTAACCGACTGTTAATTAAACGGTTCAGACGGTTAACCGGCAGTTCAATTAAACGGTTCGAAAAAAATATTGAACCTGAACTGACCTGCCGACCGACCTGTTCTGGTTACGGTTCGACCAGTTCTGGTTTAATGGCGGGCTGGTCTGAGCTGTTAGCGGGCTGGCCAGGCGGGCCGAATGGGCCAACCTAGCTCATTGCCATGTCTAGTTAGGGGCACTGAACAATTAATTTATAGTAAAGTTTTTTTTTTTTTTTAATCTGAACTGAACCATGGCTTGGATGGTTGGATTAGAGCCATGAAACCCTCAGTTCAAGATTTGACCCAAGCTTCGATGCATACAACGGTTAATCAATTTGGCACCTTAATTCAAGGTCGTTTCAACACAGTTTGAACTATTGTTCACCGATAGTTTGACACAGTTCCGTCATATTCAATGACCTCACAATTTATAGTTCATAATTTGCTTGAACTTAAACGATACCCTTGATGGACTATTATAGTTTGGTTCACAATGGCTAGAATTATAATGATTTGATTCACTTATATTTTAAATATTGTATTTATATTAGTTTCAATTTTCTTTGGATTTAATATCAAATTTTCTCAAATATCACTTTAAAGTCCAATAAGGTGCTAACTAGGGATTGCTAATTAGTGTACATGGTTCTTGGGTTTTAGTTCAAATTGAACCAAATCGAAACCTTCGAGAAATCACTTTTGTAAAAATCGATTCAAAGTTGAACCTAAAACCAATAAATTATTGAAGATAGTTTTGAAAAAAGTTATTCAAACAAACATAATTGGAATCTGAAAGAACCGGACTGAATTAAAATTGGTACCATGAACCTATGGACCCCGATTTTCGAAAGGATAAAAAAAGGTTGCACGTCAAATGTCAAGAGTGGCCACTTAATTTGTTTAAAGGTAAAACTAAGAAAACCTAAATGACTCCAATTTTATTGTTATGCCTAATTTATAAGATACTAATCAATGAAACCAAAGAGAATTCAGAGACTATGTTTCAAACACATTTTGGTTATTTGTTAAATCGGTTAATTCGTTCAATTGTATGAATCAATCCAAAAATAAAATGAAAGAAGAAAGGGGAAGAAAAAGAAACCAAAATAAAGAGTTTTGGGTTTTGGGCATGTTATTCAGAGTTATAACTGAATATGCTTACATATACCATTTTGATTGAAAATCAAGGCTAATATAGTTCAGAAGTCTATTTAAAGGGGAGTACATATACTTAATGCATGAGTGTGAGAGTGATTGTATTTTGTGCCTTTTGGTGGCTTGGAAAGGTTGTCGGGCTATTTGTAGCCATAATTGTATTTTTGCGCCTTTTAGTAGCTTGAAAAAGACTATCGAGCTATTTGTAGCCAAAATTGTAGTTTTGCGTCTTTTGACTGCTTAAAGAGACTGTCGGGTTATTTGTAGTCAAAATTGTAAATGTTGGTCATTTCACGGTAAAGATAATTGAAATTAAGAGCTTAGTGCTGAAAAGGAGTGATGATTATATTGACAAAGGAAAGTTTAGAAATTAGCCTGGTTTAGATGTCGTCCACTTTGGAGCTTCAAGGTGCTAGACTTACTTTGAAACCTCTAAAAACTAAGGAAATTGCCTAAAAGTGCTTAGAGGATTGCTAGAATCTTGCTATATCTTGAGAGTGATGATTGTTGTATGCAAATAGGAGGAAAAAACTGATATTTATAGGTGAAACTGATCTCTGTGCATGGGTGTGCATTGACATAGTGCATGCCTGTATAGAGAACACTGAATACGCCTGCAAAAAAACACGGTGCACGTTTGTGCATAAAATGCTATGCACAAATGCTGCACATGCCAATGCACAGACGCTGACTTTTCTGATTTTTCCGTTCCAATGGTTTTTTTACATCCTTTTGCGACTTTTCGGGCTTCTTTGACCCCATATTAATTATCAACATAATTTTTGCGTGCATTTCAAGTACCATGTTGATATACTTTCAGAACCAAATAAAAATAATTCCTGATCTGATGTGGCTGTTCTCACTCCTAAAAAGTGGATTTCATGACACATGCAAAATAATTTGCTAATTTGACTGCTAAACTAGAAGGAATTTAGGTATAAACCTTGTGCTGTCGTGATATTTTTTAAAGTTATCCATCTCGGAATTTTCTTTCCAAAAATCTATCTTGAACCTTAAACAGACATCGTATGCGAAAAATAGGCCAAAATTTGAGTATTCACAGAACCGGAACCGTTGTCCTCTTTCATGTTTGTGATTGTCGATACTCCAACTTACCTTACCTTTACCTTACCTTCCCTTCCCCACCACTTAAATTTCTTATAGCCTTCTCTCCCTTTTCATTCTTTCGATAAATCAAGGCAAACTATTTTATTGTCACTCACTAATGGTGCTACTATTATCAACTTTACTTTGATAACGATAACAACAATGGTCTTTCACTAGTTTCGCTTTGTTTTTTCTTTCTCTTTACCCCTTTATTTTCATTACTTGTTATGAACTCACTTTATGTTCGGTCAATTAATTCCAGTATCATCAACATCGTCATTTATCACAATAAAGCACAATAAAAACTTTTGTTTTTCCAATAAATGCATGAAGATTTGGAAGTTTTTCTTGGCTGAATGGTGGTTATATTTGTTATTGTCCACCATGTGTTTGATTAATTATCTAAGAGAATGTGCAATAAACTTGTATTAATTATATTAGTATGTTTGTATAAGTTTGCTGTAAGCATTTAAACGTCTTAAAAGTAGGTTTGAAATTTTTATTTTTGACATTAAACTACATGTAAAATCTAGTAAAAGTTCGATATATCAATGTAATGTTGATTAAATTAATGCAATGACATCGAACTCAAATGGTTAGCGTGATGCACTTAGATAATTTAACTAGAAAATGAATTATAATCTTATCATAAACACAAAGTGTACTCATCTTAGTTATAAAATTAATTAAATCATAAAATTTTAAAAACCAATATAAATCAGTGATAAATTTAAGTAGGGGATTCTCGTGCTCAGAAAAGCATTGTTAGAGTTTGTCCTTTATATGTTCTGGTGTTAGTGGAGTGTGGGTATAGTCGCCACACTAGTTCTGGACAGATAAGTGGATTCGTAATTCTCCCCCATTCATGGACCCAGTGTTTGGTGCCCTTAAATGTTTTTAGCATTGAATGAACCTTTGATTAATTTTGTTGAAGGTAATGGCATATGGAATTAGGAGAAGTTTGCTCAATTTTTGTTACATATAATCTACAAAAGATCACTAAAATTTCTTGTCATTTAATTAGTAACATTGAGGATTCTTGTGGGTTTTTTTTAATGAAGAATGCATATTTCGCTCTTGAATCCAATTTTTGGAATGCGGAAGAGTTGATAAGGTAACATGTATCAAACTGGAAAGGCTCAAAGTGGGTTAGATTGTTTCTTTGGTTGGTGGCACAAAAATGACTTCTTACTAACTTTGAAAGATGTAGAAGAGGCTTGGTGGTGGACGATGATTATTCTATTTGTTCTTTCGGCTGTGAGGACCTCTTTAATTTTCTAAGGGATTTCTAGGCTGTCAAGGATTTCTAGTCTTTTATTTTTCCAGCATAAATCTAAAATGTATTTTTTGAAGAACAACAATTTGATGTTTGGCTTGCAATTAACCTAAACTTTCATGGTTTCGTGTCGGATGTCACTTGGAAGCTACTGTACGTTTCACTTAGTAGTTTGGTCTATTTGGAAACAAAGGAATGAAGTAGTCTTTTCCATCCCTACTACTACTGAGACGTTGTAATAAGAGGCTTTGATTGGTTATGGTTATTTTGCTAACAATGACACCTGGGAATGTGCAGCAATAGTTACAAGGCCTTTTATTGGTACCTCCTCCAATTGATTAGTTCAAACTTAGTTTAGAATGACTTTTTTTACAAAAACAAGATCTAACTAAAGTTGAAGGTTTAGTTCGAGGTATTAAAGGTGAATGAGTGTTCGGATTGACAATGAATATGGGTTCATGTTCAATGATAGATGTTGAGCTTTGGACTTGTTCTATGGTCTGTTACATGTTTTGGATTTTGGCATTTAAAGGCTACTTGTTGAATGCGATAACTTACAGGTTGTCAATTTCATTAATCTATATGTTCAATCTACTTTTGCCTCGGGTAATATTGTTACTAGTTTAAATACTTATTAAAAAAACTAAATATACTAAATACTTTTTTTCAAGAAATAAATACTTATCGTTGGAATTCCAAAATCTCACATCTCACACAACAAATACATAATCAATTTCATAACTTCTAACATGAAATAATTATGAATAAGAAATGTCTACTATGAATATGAAAACCTACCTAACAAAAAATCACTACTACAATCTATTTCGCTCTTCCTTCAAAACTAAAGTACATAATGGATTATAAATTATTGATTGATACAGAATCCAATGACGATACACAAACAATCAAGATAAACATATGTCATATCCACTCATTGTATATTTACAATAAACTCATGTACAGTGAAATAAAGAATCAGGACGACATCCATTGAATCAGATGAAAAAAGAAGGCCCATAGGACTTAAAGGGGATTTTGGCAAAAGTTAGGGACCTAACTGTAATTTTTAAAAAAATTTAAAAGGTCTTAATACTACATATAACTGATATTAAAAATGGATTTTCAGGATTAATCGGGTTAGAACATTTTCAATGCTGCACCACAGTTTTTCCCGAAAATGCACGTACGGAAAGTTATGAAAATTCTTCCAACGGAGGGCAATTTGATCATTTTTCACCATAAGCACCATTTTGGACATAAAGAAAATTTATACAATCAAATTGGAAAAAAGAAAAAAGTGGTGAAACCTTGCATAATCTTAGCTATTTAAACTTTTAGTTTGGCTTAATCTTAGCCATTAAAAATTAAAAGAATGAAAATAAATCAAAAAGAAATTAATTTTTGATAGAAAAAGAAAGAGAAGAAGTGAATTAAGACATAAAAGAATTCATCTTTCTTTCCATCCATAGGTATGACCTTCCTTAAGAAAAACTAGAGGAGAATTTTCAAGTTTTAGCTAAATTTTCAAAGTGTTTTTCATAGGAATCAAGCTATCTGATCAAGTTAATCATCTTTATATCCTTTGTTTTATGATTTATTAAGTGTTTAGAAATATGTAAGAAAGGTATTCATGTAGGAAATTCGTTAGTTGATGATTACTAAAGATAATGATGAAAAGGTTAAAGAAAAGTGTAGTGATGGTGCATTCTAACAAAAATAAGATTAGAATTAATAGAAACATGAGATTAGTAGCTTGTTCTTCCACCTAGGATTTATGTTTATAATGTTAAGGTTATGTTTATGTAGTAAATCAAGAAGAAAGCAATAAATAAAGGAAGAGAAAGAGAATACAAGGTTTGGTACTTTAATTTTGAAATATGTTCATTTTCTTCAAAATTTTGCATTATGGATGTGTTTTTTTCAATTTTATGATACTTTTGAATGTTATAAGCATACTAGGATGTGTTTTTTATTGATTATAAGTCATACAAATGAAAAAGAAACCACAAGAATGTAAAAAGTGCAAATTGCCATATTTGAACATAAATTTTATTGAATTTTTAAGTGACCTTTCTAAATAATTTTTGCAAATTGGACTTTTGATCCTTCATGAGTAACATATAAGGAGTCTTAAAATCATATTTTGCGATCAAAAAAAAATGTAGCTTCCAAAATTTTCATATTTGGGGCAAATGATCCCTAAGAAATGAGCAAAATATGTAAATTTTGGCAACTTGTGATTTTCAACTAATTTCCCTTTTAATTTTGAAATGAAACTTTATAAGCATCTTCATAACCTATAAAGGGATGTTTATGGTTGTAATAGATCCATTTCAAAGGTTGAAAGTTAGACAAAAACTAAATTTTACTATTCATTTAGTCAAAAACTAGAAAACACTATCATTTTGTAAATTTTATTATTGATTAAAGAAAGAAATATGAAAGAAAAAGATTCATGTGCGTAGAAAAAGCAAGGGAAAAGGAAAGTATTTGAATAAGATTTGAACATATAATGAATATGACTTGAAAGGTTTACATAAGGAATAAAATGAGTTTAAAATAGTTATGCTATTTGGTTGAGTTGAACTTATTTGATAAGAATATGATGCATCATTTTAGTTTATTACAATACTGTTATTATTATTGATATGTGGTGTTTTGGTTTCAATCGTCGAGCAAATATTATATGCTTCGACTGCTATTCATCCATGCTGATATTATCCATCTATGCTGATATTCATTCATGTCATGTTGTTTTATCTCCATAGGTCTGTTATGTACTTGGTAGAGTAAGACAACTTCAATTAAAAGAAAGATAATAATAAAAATTAGTGTTATGCATATGTGTTTAAGTGTGATTATCATGTGTTTATATTTCAAAATTTTCTTTCAAAATTGTTTTATTATTTGCTTATATTCCAATAGTTAAAGTACCTACTAGCATTAATTGCTCAGCAAGTTATTTTCTACTGTTGACTGTTTTTTTTTGTAAAATCCGGATTGGTTTTCGGTGAATTTGGATTTTTACCAAAACATTTTTAGGTGACAAAACATTTTTGGTTTTGGGATTTTGCCGAAACTAGTCGGTCTTAAAAAAAGTTTTAGAGTCGCCACCCGAATTTCGGGAAAAACCAATTTTTATTTTTAGGAAAATGACTCCGTTTATTTTTGAAAAAAGGCACTGGTTAAAAATCTCAGAGATCGGGTAAGGGGGTTGGGTACGTTAGCCGAAATTATATTTCGACTAACGCCCGGTATAAAACCGGCCTCTTGGTTTGTTTTTCTTTCCAAAAATTTAAGTTTGATTTTTATTGAAAAGCCGTTGCGTGTTTAAGCTAACGATGTTCCTAATGGCGATTTATCGGTCATTTTGTGAAAACATATTCACACATTAAAGCAATAAAAAGCGGAAAATTAAAGTGCGGAAATGTAAATTATTCTTTCTCCGATTAGGAGAAAATAATTACAATTTAATCCTAAATAAATTACAATCTACCCTTTGATCCACGAATTAATCCCAAAAATAATCCCAAAAATAAGTAAATTGAACACTTGAGAGAAACATGCGAGATTACGAAAACGTCCTTGAAAATATAGAAAAATGCAAAAAGGTCCCTATTTTATGTAAAATTACTGTTTTAGCCCCTAATTATCCTAAACTTGCAAAATGACCGAATTATTACCTAACCTTGCAAATCGGTTAAATTAACCTTTAGACATTCACAATTTCAAGAATAGTCATTACATGCAATAAATCACCTAAAGTGCGGGTGTTCCCAAAAAGGAGCTTGTGAGTTTGGATTTAAGTATGAAAAGAGATGCAGCATATTAATGGGTTTATGGCTAGCAAGGTGAAGGCTAGAACAAGATAAGAATATAAAAACAGCATGAACATAATCAATAGATTTCAGCATTATGAAACAAAGATGGCAGTTTGAGGAACATGAAATGCACGACACTGCAACAGTCAAAAAGCAGCAGATATAAATGGTTAATCACGGTTCTTTGCTACAAAACAGTTTCGTACAGCATAGCTCAAGGTTCAAACTGAAATTAGGACCAAAGGCAGATTGAATATAACCAAGGTTAGCCACAACCAGTTCTGAATTCAGCTTTAACACAATCTAGAATAAACAATCCACACTGTGTTAACTCAAGCAAACAAATTAAATAAACTATGACAGAAGATATACAGTTTGTTGTTGTTCAAGACATAGACAATTTCCTTGTTAAGACAATTTGCAAAGATGAATTTCTAGACACACAAACCTTATACTAGAGCTGAATTTGTTTAAGGAAAATAAGAGAATCAAAACATAAGGGACTGTTTCTTAACCTTAATCCTCCCTAGCAGAACAGAGTTAAGCAGCAAAAATTAAAAGAAAAAGGTTACAACTAGTAAAAAAAAAAAAAAAAAAAAAAATTGATGGTATTTAGATTTTTTTTGATGCAAACAGTTGGACTATGAAACTTAGAAAATTGGATTTAAAATTATGAGTCACACGCCATATCAAGAGTTGCAACAATACAAGTATAATCTTCTTCAAGCAAGAAATCCCAATCATTCTTACAGATATTATAATAAAGAGATCAACATGTTATTC
>CANUEY010086647.1:0-10057 GCA_948099555.1 Croton setiger
TAGCAATTAGCAAGCACAGAGTTTTAAATTCTCTCAGTGACACCTTAGGTATTTTATTTTGATTTTCACTTCAATTTCATATGCAATTGATGGGTTTTATACTGTGGTGACAATTCAGTTTCTCATTGTATAAATTAGTGGTGATCTGTACATTGCTGATGTTAATTTGTTGTTTGCTTTTATTTTATATATGGATTTGTGTAATGGCGAGCAAACTTCTTGTTAGTGATGTTTTAAGTGAATTTATTATAACAAATGGTTAATTTGTGCAGGTACAGAATCACTGGATTGAAATATTTCATTTTGTTCTATTTGTTTGTGGAAATACGTGTTGATTGTGTTAGGTAAATAAATTTACTATTTGGTATAAACAAATGGAATGGTTTTAGCATTTGGGTATACTTAACTGGATTTTGTTGAATTGTAAACATAGAAAAGTTACAGATTGAGCACAGAATTTGTTTGATGAAATTACTCAACCAGATCTTGCTCAATGGATTGTGCTTGTAAATGGGTATGCTCGTTGCAATAGGTGGCTGGAATCTCCTTACATTGTTTTTAATTATTTTGTGAACAAATTGAATTGTTATGACTAATTTATTATCAACTATTGTTAGTCTTTCAATTTAGTAGCTATTAACTTCAGTTGTTAATCCTATTGTTATACTTTTGCTTGTAATGAACTTATTTTTCAGAATTTATTCATGAATATATTACAGATTTATTGATAAATATATTGATATGAAATTGTGTTTTCAGAATGTACATTTATCAGAAATTCAATTTTAACATATATGGTAAATTGGTAATTATAGATTACCAGTCGGTAATTGGTAAAGCCTTTTTGGTAATTGGAATTACCAATTGGTAATCAGAAAGTGGTAATGGTTTTTACCGTTACCAAATATTTGGTAATGGTAACGGTAACCGTTCGCTCTCCCCTTACAGCACTCCTCCCGAATCTCATCATAACTTCCTGATTCTCAAAGTGCCACTGTTCCTCTTCTCAGTGTTAGACTGTCATCAGGCATTGTACTCAATTTTTCCATTAATGGCTATGTCCTCTTTCAATTTTTCTTTCTATTCATTGTTTCCCTTTGGTTGATCATTACTGAGAAATTTTTTGACCCTCAGATATTAATTATTAGAAAAAACTTTGTTGGTTATATTCACTGTTCTTCCAATTTAATTTCTTTTTCTTGAATGATAATTTATAGCTACTGTTAATCATTTGATTGGATTAGCATAGCTGTCGCAATTCACTGTTCTACTTTCCACTTTCAATTTTGTTTTGGATAACTCATGGATGCCCTCATACATTTGATCCGTTGCTCCGATGAAAATAGTGCAGGAGAAACAGAGATACAATACATGCATTGGTTATTTGGTTTGTTAATTTTGCCATAGCTATAACTGATGGTTTTTTTTTTTTTTTTTTTTGGTGGGGGGAGGGTGTTGGAGGAAATATTGTCCATGCATTTTAATAAACCTTTACTTTCTTGTTAGTAGCCATGAAGGTGCGATCATCTGTGAAGAAGATGTGTGAATTCTGCCAGATTGTTAAACGCCGTGGACGTGTATATGTAATCTGTTCTTCCAATCCCAAGCATAAGCAACGCCAAGGCATGTCATCATTTGCGTATGAAGGAATCACGTATGTTGCCTGATGCTTCTCTCTCTCACACACATGTTCGTTGCACATACTGGTCATTTCCATTTTTAGTTGCTTTCTATTTATGCTCTGGATAAAAACTTGTCCCAAGAATATATAATCTATGTTGAAGCTTAAACATTACTGCAGGGATTTTTTCCAAATAAAAAAGTGTTTTTATGCGTGGTTAACTTATCATCAATGTGCATGGTTGGTTGGTTCAATAAGATTTTTTTTCCCCAGTTTCTTATTGGTTTTTCTTTCCCTTCAATTTATTTCTTTTTTTTTTTTTTTGCTAAGAATCTCTGCACCATCTTATGAAATAGTTGTTAAGATAAGAACAAATAATGAGATATAAAATATTACAGGACTATATTATAGGTATTGGAGTATTTTCAATTAATAAATTCAGTTATCCTGTCTATTTATTACATGCTCTGATTCTTACGGGCTTTAACTTGTTCTCAAATAGAAAAAAGGCACCGTGGTTAGGTGACTGATTCGGTCAATCCACTAAAAAGGTGGATCCATGCTTTTTTCTAATGTAGCAGAAAAGTTAAGCACATTTAAAACAACTGGATTTGCATTTAGTTGGAAGGTTTTTAAGTTTGTTCAGAGGTGTGATTGCAATGATGTTTAATAAAATTTTCTCTATGTGCAATACCTGTGTATGTATGATACCAGTTTACTCGTTTGAATTTAAGTGCTGATATCAGTTTGTGCGGTTTTAATCCTCCTTAACTGCTTTTACTACTTTTTGAACTCTAAATATCCCATTACTTGACTGAAGCTATAATTTATATAGCCATTGTTTTTGTTTTAAATGACATACCAGATTTGACACCTTGCTAAATTACCAATCAAAGAAATTATAGAAGTTGCTTGCTTTGATATTTTCTGGTCCTTTATGATCTTTAATTGTCAAAATGTTGGAGTACTCCAATGTTCAAAGATGCGTGTCTGTCACTGGTTAAACAAATAGGTTGATTTTTGTGTAGAAGGAAACATGACAATGCTCTTCTGATGGAACCCATTGGCTGAAACTTTTAATTTTGTAATGGTATGTTTCTCAGGTCTCCAGAGGCTAGCGCAAATCAGGGAATAGCATCCAATCACAATGTGGGTGTAGGTTTGGCTTCTATCATACCTAAAAAGTATGATCCACCGCTGATGTTTGGTTGGAGTTCAAACCTTGCATCTCTACTTTTTAAACAGGGGAAGTAGCAAACTTAGAACACAAGTATAAGGGTTGGTCAGTAGGTGAGTGTGCTGCTTTAAGCCAGATTGAGTAGTGTTTGAAATTGTTAGTACTGTTGTCTAATTATTGAATTCCTCAGAAATTTTAGTTTTTTGGGCACTGCTCATAATAAATGAACTTGTTTTATTTGATCGTCTTATGGTGTATACATACTGGTTCAGAACCACGATTACGGTTCATGAACCACTGGTTCACAGTTATGGAAATTGTGGAACTGGAACCTAATAAACGGTTCTTGAACAGTTTTGGAACCACTGGTTTGTGGTGTTGGTTCTGGTTCTGGACAAATTCTTAGCAGTTGTCTGGGCGGTTTTTTTATGGTTTTTATTTATTTATTTATTTTCAATGAAAAATTTTACATATCAATCTCTGGTTTCCAGCTGTTATGTTTTTAAATCTTGTGGAACCAGAATTGAAGAGTCCAACGATTGCAGACATGGTTTTAGTTTTTGATGGTTTGAAAAACACGTTGAATCTTACTTTGGCTTGTCTTATCTAACATGTATTGAGGAAACATTGGATGTTCTGGAGCTTTACTAAGGAGTAACGACAATAGAAATTTCAATCTCGTCAATCAGTTTGCTTTGTATAAAGAGAAAAAGACGGTTCCCTTTTATTTATTTATTATTATTATTTTTTTTGCGTGTTTCATGTATTATAGATTTCCATTTTTAGAAAAAATCTGAAAATATGTACTATAATTATACCCATATTAAATTTAAATTTAGTAAACCTACAACTCAATGCTAAATTTGAATCCAAGACCTTGGATTTGCCTACAATTTGCTTTGAAAATGAACATTTATTTATTAAGGGAGTAGTCTTATATTGTACTATGTATTACACGTTCTAGAATGTGGTGTATTTTGTTAATTTTAAGATTGCCAAAGTAGATGAACGAAAATGGTAGTAATAATATAATAGACAGACAAAAAAATGAAATCTGTGTTTAAAGAAAAATATAAGTGCGGTCAAACTTTGATATAATAATGGAGGTAGAAGGAAAGTGATCAACGTCATTATCATTAAAATCATCATATCATAATAATAATTACAGTAATACCATTTTTATAATGACTTTACTTTTGACGCCTATCTCTCACTCACTCTCCCTTCAACTTGCTAAAGCCAAAAGCGCGTGTATTGTTTCATACAAGCTTTTAATGCTATAAACAAAATCGAAAATCAGAAATACCACCCACGAATCTAAAACCCATCCTTAATCACTCTTGCTGCTATCTGTTTTCTGACGGCGCGGTCACCGGCGGCGATGTTATATGGTGAGTCGATTAGTTCTTGGATCCGTCGCCTTCTCGCTTGCATGGGGTATGTCTTTCCAATTTGGTTTTGATTTGTCTCTTGTTTTAAATATTGGGTTTTCATAGATTTTTCCTTTCTGGTATTAATTAGTTTTATTTTTGCGGTCTAGCTGAGATTTTTCGTGGGTACGGATTTAATATTGGATTTACTATATGATGTTTGTTTCTCTTGTTTTAAAAAGTATAAAATATTCAATTTAGTTTCATAAATTGAAATAAAATTGGATTGATAGGTAAGCAGTAGTAGTTGAAAGCTTCAAACAAATGGGATCTAAACAGATTAATGGATAATCACTTCCCAATTACTACAAAATCACTTTAATTACCAATTTATCTCAAAGTTTGAAACTTTACAAGTTACTGAATCATACATATATGAGGAGAAATAATTGTTGGAATATCGACTTTTGAAGGGAACATTTAATAGTTTAGATGAGATGAGAGGAGTGGTGAGTATATTTCATAATAGAGTGTATTTTATCTTCTGCAATGTTATGTTGCCAATCTTTTTTTTTTTTTTAATCTTCTGCAATGTTATGTTGCCAGATGAGAGGAGTGTATTTTAGTTCAGTTCCCAATCTTTGCTCATAATACTTTTATTTTTATCTTCTGCAATGTTATGTTATGTGCACAAATTAAACAAACTCAAATCTGTTAAGTTAATGACTTGATCATAACATTCATTTCGTTATGGCTCGGCTTCTTTTTTTTGTTTAACTTGATTTGCAACAGAGCAGTGGTTGTTTTGGATGCTGTACTAAACCGACGCCTATTATTGCTGTTGATGAGCCATCAAAGGGATTAAGAATACAGGGAAAAGCAGTGAAGAAACAAAGTATATCTGAGGATTTTTGGAGCACCAGCACATGTGATTTGGAGAACAGTGCCATTCAATCTCAAAGAAGCATTTCATCAATCAGTGTATCAAATGTGAATCCAAATAGTGGCACTGCTGCTAACAGCAGCAGCTCTGACTTTGTCAATCATGGTAAGTTTCTACATATCAATTTGCTGAGTGATGATTGGGGTCTTCATTCACTAATAGTGATGTTTAGTATCCAGTTCTGTTAGTAGTTTAATTTAGTGCTTACCTGCAGGTTTTCTTCTCTGGCAACAGACCAGGCTTCAATGGATTGGAAGTAATACTTCTACAAATCGAACAAAACGGAATTGGGAACACGGGTTCAGGTAATATTTCTTTTAAAAGGTCAATCAGCCTGTTCTTTTTGTTCAGAATTCCGTGTTTATGTCAATCATGTAATGTAAACAGAGTTTCTTCAAGAAAATGGTCTTTAGAAAAATTCTGTATCATATTAATCATATAGTTATGTTGATTCTGTACCTTTGCAGTTGGAATTATGAAGGATTACTTGGAAGCAGAAATCCTTTTCCCCAGCCCGTTCCTTTATCGGTGAGTTCCTGATTTGGTTTTATTTGTTGGGAGTAGGAAGATTTTTAATCCTGAATCCTGGTCAAAACTATTTCGCAACTTAATGTTGATTGAATTGAAAATGGCAGGAAATGATAGATTTTCTAACAGACGTGTGGGAGCAGGAGGGGTTGTATGATTGAAAGAGCTGATTTGTGTAAATACTTAGGAAACAGATGTTGTTTATAAGCAATTGTAATATTCCATTTTAATGTTAATCTACTTTTCTATATTTCTACAATTTAACAAATATTAGTTGTATACAAATCTCAAAATATGACTTTAATGAACCTCAAAATCCCTCGTCAGCAGTGTTTACCACTAGAATACAAAAATACATAATAATTTTTTTTAAAAAAAAAAATTGCTATTTTTCTAATTATGAAACATAGTGTGCTATTTTTCTAAATATGCACTATTTTGTTCACAAATAACTTCTCTATGTGCTATTTACTAAAATCGTCCTTCATTTTAAATGTTTCTCAATAATTTATTTAATACATAAAGTTAACCCCAAATTTCATAATATTTTACTATGATTTCAAAGTTGCGTAACTACATCTCTCATTCTAGAATTAAGTTACCAATTCTTTCACGTAGCTAACAAAAATCAAATTAAAATCACATCAACTAAGAATGACAAGGTTTGTGAATATTAGAAATGAATCTCTATAATTATTTGAAAATGAAAAAATAGTTGTAGTTTACTAGACCTAAAATCACAGCTAAACTCACTTTAATGTAGACACAGTTTTGACAATCTCGATGATCAAAGTTATGACTTGGCCTTCTTCGTTGTCGACTGTCGAGGAGGGGCTGAAAGTGTTCTGGTATGGAAGGCTAGGGCGTTCTTCGTTGAGATTGTCGAGAGAGAAGCAGAGAACATGGAAGCAGAAGTTCTTTGTTCATATGGAGCATTCTGTGTTGAACAGTCCACCCAGCAGAGCTAATGAAGCAACAGTATATTCAATTCAATTCAATATTCAACAGTATATGACATTTTAATAAAATATATTTTGGGTTCAAAATCTTAAGTGGGTTGATGGAAATCATAATTATTTGGACTGATTTGATTTGCAGATGTTAAAATGTAAAAATCTTTACTGCATGTCTTTTGGAATTAGTGTAAAACCTGCCATGAGAGTTGCTTGAATGTGCTTAACCATGGCAGTAGCAAGCTTTACATTTCAAGTGTTTGATGAAATGCTTGAGAGAGAGTAAGAAATTTTAGGGATGAGTAAGAAATTTTATGAAATGTTTGAGAGAAAGTAGTAATTATTAAAATTAAAATTTAAAATTAACTATTCACATAAAAAATTAAAAAGTACCTATATTAATGTAAAATTTAAGGATCTAACATAAATATAATACAAAGGGTAATATTATAATGTTATATAAAAATAACAATTAGTTATCGTCCATTGTGGACAAAAGGATCTATTTGTATAATTTTTAAAATTTTATGGAACCATTTGTATAATTTTCAAAATCAAAAGATCACAGAACATATTATACAAAATTTTAGAGACCTATAAATAATTATCTCTTTAGATTATGTTTGAGTTATCCAAACCATTTTGCTCTATAGCCCTGTTAGATTTGCTTTCTTCCGGACTATCTTCATTCTTCATGGTCACCCATCTTCAATATCTTTGGACCATTTTCTCTAATCTGGTGAGTAAATTTCCTCCTTACTTTAATTTAAAATGTCATCTAATCCTCTAGTTTATTGGAGCACTATTAGAACCGTAAATGAACAAAAGCACTTAAAAGTAGCTCGAGGCTCTCTTAGGATTTAGAAGAATGATTTTATTTGTTTCATTATTAATTTATTGATTTTAGAGGAATAGTACTAGGGGTGAGCATTCGGTTAATCGAAATCGAACCGACTTTTTCGATTTTCGGTTACCAAATCTCCTAAACTACTAACCAATACCGAAATCGAAATTTTTTCGGTTAACCGAAAATCGAAAAAATTCATATTTTTGGTTAATCGAAAAATCGATTCTAAAACCGAAAATCATTACACCTATTTTCAATCTGTTTTAAACCTGTTTTTTAATCTGGTTTCAACCTGTTTTAGCTATAAAATTTTACTTGTTTTTAATTCAAATTCATTCATTTCATTATCATTCACCACCCACCATTCACATGCATTATAATTAATAGTACATATACATATAATGGCAAAAGATCTAGAGCAACATGGTAGAAAATGGGCAAAATTTGGCTATTACCAGCTATTCCTCACTTATTGATCACAACAAGTTCATCAAGGCACCACCTTTTGAAGAGGCATAGTCTGGAGAAAACAAAATTAATGCTACTTTTGATTGCAGAATAGCTTTTTCCAGTTCTTGCTTATATCTTCTCCTCTTTCAATTTCATCATCATTTCTAAAGGTGTGAATTTCTGCTTGGTTAAAGTTGTGTAGAGATGATCTGTAAAAGTCATACGAGTGTATTTGCCTCTAAAGCTCAAGAAAACATGATAAGAACATGGAAATGATGAAGATGATGATAAAGATGTTTTATTTATCTCTACTCTAACAAATACTAAAAAACAAACCAGATGTTGATAATAAATCATAAATAATCATAATGTTTACTAGAAATGATTGTGACTATTATTTGTCAACGCAGAAAATAATCCTATGCATCAATTTTTTTTAGCAATAATTCCTAAGCATCAAAAAGTAGAAAATAGGCAAAAGATAAAAAATTAAAAAAAAAAACCCAAAATTTGTTTAGCCCATCAATTGCTTTAACAACCATTAGTTGAAGCATCAGCTTTTATTCAGTCTGTTTTGTTTAGAATTTCACTTTCTCCAATACTATTAAACAATTTAAATTTCCAGACCCATAAATTTATCACAAAAAATGCATAATCCAAACCCTAAACTATTATTGTATTCATAATTTGTAACAACCAAACCTATATTTATAGGTCATAAAATATGCTACTTTTTTATATAACATATTAGTTAATTTTAATCATGTTAAACATTAATCATAACATTAGTCAACAAACAACAAACCAATATAAAACTTAACAAATTACAAACCATAATTTACATGTACCAAAATAAGTTATACAAAACTATTGACAACAAATCCATAATAACTATATCGTTTATCCTTTACATGCCAAAAGCAAAACTATACAACTTTAAACATATTGACTGTATCAATTCATTATTTACATGCCAAAAATATCAATATGCTAAGCAAAACGATCATATAAACCAAAACTATATGTAGCATATACAATATGACGTGGTAGGAGGGAGAGAGGTCTAGGCTTCAGCTGTACTGACCTGTGCAAAGGCTGGTGAAGTGTCAAACTTCACTCAGACCGCAGACCTAAAAACACAATTTGCGATTTGGGTGATTCGCATACTCAGCAAGTGTAAACTTAAAGCAATAAAGCAAGCATACAATCCGATTTATCATATTCAAGCAAAACAACATATTATCAAGTCATAAACATCATTTGAAATCATAGCGATATCATAAGATGCATACTGACATGTTATTCCATTTGCTTTCGTTGTGATTCATCGACCAAGTGTTGCCCTGGGAATTTCACAGAGTAAGTATCAATAGCTAGCCAGTAACATATAGACTGGAATGATTCTTCAGTCATTTCATATTCATATAGTGATCTGAAGATCAACCTGTAGCTTATAAAGTTCTGATGATCATCCTTGTAACATAATATGACTCGTAGGTCCATCCGTCAAATCATATAGAAACCATAGGTTTCTTTTGTGAAATTTGCAAATACTGGCTACGATGATCACAACGGCCTTATTTAAGTCCTGTGGAAATGCATTAACATAACATATATCTCGTATAATCATTTTTATATAATCCAATGACCGGGCTTCAGTACCGGTCCAAACAGTATCTATATCCATACTCAATTCATAATAAATCAATTGATCAGATTTCAATACCGACTCAAGAATAAAAAACATCATAATTCAATAATCAAGAAATTCCAATTGATTGGGCTTCAGTACCGGTCCAAGCAGTTCAATATAATCATATAATAGCAATTTCATATATCTCAAGTGACTGGTCTTCAGTACTGGTCCAACAGTTCAATAATAGCATATTCATCAATTCACAGTATCTCAATAAAAAATATGAGTAAGTGGGTTTACACTTACCTTACTGCTGTGAGTTAGGTTGGGCCTCAGGTTGCTTACCCCGTGTCTCTCGAGAACTCGATGCTCCTATAATGCATAACATAGCAACAATATTCAATTTATCAAACAAATAATCCATATGTGCTATGTTGCATGATTAAATATTTAATTCTCTGAAATAATTGAGTTTCAAAATTAATCCATATTATTTTCCTTGAATTTAAACTCAATTCATATAAATTTCTAT
>CANUEY010086824.1:0-12509 GCA_948099555.1 Croton setiger
TGTATGTAAAATGTTCTATATGCCTATAAACGTTTGTAGTTTTGTGAATGGCCAAATGAATCCTTAATAGGTTCAAAAGAAATGATGTCTGTATAATAACATGCTATATATGTGATTGGTATATGTATGTATATATATATATATATATATATATATATATATGTTTGAAAGACAAAATTAGAAGTAACGTCGTCTGACGTATGATAAAAAAAATGGCCTGTTTTATGACATAGGATTATAGTAAGAGGTGTTACATGCACTATTTATACAAACAAAGCCTCCAAATGTACAATGTATTACTTAGGAGAACAAACTTCGCATTCTAGAACTAGAAAGATAGGCTGGTCAATTGTTGCCACCATCTAGTATATATGATGCAACCACACATTAGGATTGCTAAAAAGAGGACATCATTATAATAGGGCTCAAATTACTAATTCAGGTCCATGATCCAATGCTTGTAACACATTCATCCTAAATTTGACTCTAGTTGGGTTCTGACGAACTATGAGTTCGGCTGGCACGCCTTTCTTCAATAAGTTCCTTCATGTCGTAGGTTCGGATCCAATAAAAAAATGAAGGTCCATTATGACAACTGATTCTCAAAATATGGCTGAAAAAGTAGATTGGTTACATGATTCATGGATTACACAGCATTAGATAGATATATCACAATAGGGGAATGAAAGGTAGGAAATACATGTCCTTCTGATCTTATTTCTCCCACAAACGGATTCTATTGGTCAAATTTCGACATTTATTTACTATGAATTTTGACTTTACCCCGATAGTCAGCAAGGGACTTTGGGATTGACAATTTTTCCCTCAAACATGAATACAGTATAGTAATAGCAAACAGACTCGAGAATTTCCTAAGGGGAAGTTACTAGGGTTGAATATATGTGGGTTAAGTCAGGGTTTGACAGGCCTAGGTTCCTCAAGTGAGATGTCTGCTTTTTATGGCCTAATCTTTTGATATATCGAACTAGTATGAGACTTGCAGTTGATAAGCATACCAGTACTCCGATAGGTGGATCCATTAAACTGGAAGGAAACTCTCAATCGCACTAATAATCTTACTGTGAGGTAAATCGGGTAGAATAGAGATTAAAAATACTGAAGCATACAATGTAATTTCCTATTCATAGTTAATATGAAAGCAACAAGCAAATAAATGATTAATGAATTTCTAATAACGGCTCTGGATTCTTTTATTCATTTTGAACTTAAAATGATGAAATCTTTAGTGATGTGAGTTAACTTCTAATTGCAACCCAAACTAGGTTCATTAAAAATTAGGGATTTTTGGGGTGTAAAATATCCAGTGGAGTCGCCAAAAACTGTTTGAACCCTCGAAACAGAAGTAAAACAAATTTTTTTTCGGTCTTAAAAATATTTTTTATAGTCGCCACTTATTACGGGGAAACAAATTTAAATTTCCTTGAAAATGTTAATTTAATTAAGTTGACTTCGTTTTTAAATTGGTAAAGATAGAAATGAAGAGAAGAAAAGATATGTAGATAGCAGGGTTGGTGTAGCAATTACATACCAACATTGTCTATAACTAGCGCACAATAAAAGGGGATGCCTTAAATTAGGAGAAACCTCTAGTACTAAGACCACATGTATTGACACCAAACATTTTCAAATACATTTATTTCTTGGTATTATAACACCAAACACTTTATATGTTTAAAAACAACAGAAGTGTCAAAGTAACCTAACAGAAACCAGAGAAGTTGAAAGCTGTAAAATGACTTCTGAAACCAATTTCAGAATTTGATGACTATGACAATAGAAGAGCTATGAAAGGGAAAGAAAAAGCAAAGGTGAGTGATTTCTTCATATATTACTTGCAACATGAGTTGTATATGCAAGGATTAATGTTTCTTTATATATTTACCGCCTAAATTTAACATTTAATGATAGTTAGGGAAGGTTACGTGGTCAGATTTTCTTAAGATTTCATAAATGCTTACTCGAGGGTAAGTACCATTAGTTGCATAGCTTTTTTAATCTCAATTATTTAACTAACATATTACTTGTAATCATTTACAATTGAATCCATATGCTAGGAGCCAAATGTTAATTAATGGTTTTGCATCTACTACATCTGGGACTCTGGAAGAAATCAATCAATCGCAATTGAGCAAATTTTCAAGTTCTAGCCAAGTTCTATAGACCTTTATTAATTTGCAGACTGGCATATTACTGTTTACTTTTCACTATATGCAATTGAAATGACAGTTTTAGTGACGAATATTTTTATATTTTGGAAAGATATGTAGTACCGTTTTTACGTATTATTTTATGGAATGCTGAAATATGTATGAGTAACGGGTCTAGCAATACCAGAGAATATGTGTAATTTGTTTAATATATTAGTTATGCAGAAGTGACTTTCTAGTTTATTGCTTGCAATTTTATTTTGCGTTATTTTGTTGGACATGATGCCTCTGTTTTGACTATGTAGTGCTAAGACAAAAGCCCTCGAGGATGTTGATTAATAGTAAAAAAAGATAGCATTTGTTGAGATAGTTCATTTTTTTAATATTCTCCTTCTCCCCCTTCTATTTTAGTTCTAGTAAAATAATGTTCCTTTCAAAAATCATAAATTGTTGTTTTAGGCCTACAATTCTTACCTTACAACCATTTAGCATTGTATAAGCCCTTCCTGAATATTTTCATCATCAAACAATAGAAAAAAACACTACCCTTCCATTTTTCACACTTGAAAAAATGACGGTTATTATAGTGCTCCGTAGTAGATTCCACATTCATAGTTGATGTCATTTCAGTTCATCACCAACATTTCTGATTTCAGACATTACAACTGGTTTTTATCTATTCTAATCAGATCGGGTATTCCTTCTTAAATTATAACTCATCGCCTGCATAAACTACAAAATGATCATTTCGTTGAGTTATTTAAATAAATAGGATTTATTGAAAAATACAAAATATGTTTAAAATTCACCTTAACTTTTTGTTTTATGTACAAGAGTGCTAAAAATGTTATAAGTACAAAGTTATTTTGAACTCCAATTTCTTATTATTTTTAGGCTTTTGGTAGCTTTACTCAAGGGAGAATATAGAAATAGATCAAAATGGAGGGTTTTGTTATAGTGAAATTAGTGTTACTTTTGGGTTTTTTTAAATTTTTTTTGGAGTTAAATCCCTAAGTTGTTGAAAAGGAGTTAAACAAAAATGTTTTGGCTTTACAAAAGTAACATATAGAGGGGTAATAAGGAGTTCATAAGTAACACAAAAATTATATAAAGCTTAATATAGCCACCGGTACATTGAGAAGCCTAATTAAAAACTGTGTGTATAAGGATCCAAAATGTGTTTGGCCGCAATTAAATATTTATATTCTAAAAACATTTATTATTTTTTAGGCTTATCTATATTTTATGTTCAATTAAAGAAAATTTAGCAGCTAATTGTTAGCCATTGTGTTATAAAACTTGTAGGACTCCATATCATTATTAAAAAATAACATTGCACCGGTGTTATTTACTAAAATTTTATGTTGAGCCACGTATACAATGAGTGGCCAGTGGGGACAGAAGAATGTATGAGTAATTATGCAATAGACTAATCCCTCCACCGAATTAAATTATACCATTTCTTTTAACGGATTTCAATTAATAAAATATAAAATGTGAAAGGAAAAGATGGTTTTGATCCGTTTCAAGGGAGCGAATTTCGGGCTGTAATTTCAAACTGTGGTCTCTAACCGAACTTGCTGCTCTTTACTGCTGCCCGTGGTGGTTTTGGCGGCGGCCGTGGAGTGCTTCAATGGCGGTGGAAATACCCAAGCGAATATGACCTACATCGTTTTGGGCTTTGCCCTTTTCCCTCTGATTTGATATCCATTTTCTCCTTTCTCTGATCTCATTTTCTTCTTCGGTATTTTCATTGATTCTTTTCTAAGATCGGAAGATTTCGGCATTTCAGCCGGTTGATGTTGGGCCATTCTTTGTTCCTCCGGATGTAGGTTAGTTCTTTTCCAAATTTCAATTTATTATTTTTCTTTCAAAAGTGATTTTTGTCGTTTATTTTAGGTATTTATTGGAAATGATTCTATTTACTTAGGCAACATAATCAAGCCAAATCCTTTATTCGGTTGGATCTAATAGTGGGATTTGCTTTCTGGGTAGGTAGTGAGGATACGATTCTTTTTATTCATAGCAATGTGTATGCTCTTTTCTTGTATTGGGGGAGGCTTCTGCGGTCCTGAAAGCTATGATTTTTGGTGTTGAGTTAGTTTTCTTTTTTCATATATTGAGAAATCTTGTTTGATTTAGAGGTTTGAACAGGTTTCATGGCCTTTTGTGTTATATATTCTGATCCCTGAATAGCATTGTAGTCCATTTTGAAGCTGTAACATGTTTATTTACACATTTCCTATATGTTCTAAGGGAATATATTTGTAAACCAAATTGGGTATCCCTTGTTTTTTTTTTTTTTTTTTAACCCAAGGTATCTCTTGTTATTTGCTTTTATAGATTTTGTGTTTTCATTTTCATTCTCTGTATATTGAAAGGAAGAAAGATTATGGTGCGCCTTATCCATTGAAGTATAATAGAAATAAAATGAAATGAAAAAGTGAATGAACTGGCTTTCTCTTTCTTTTAATGTATTTGTTGTAGGATTGTGTGTTTCTTACTCTTTTTGGTTGTAGTTCAATATTGAAGGAAACGATTGATAAATGCCATTGAGTTAAGATGTCCCTGAAAAGCATTGTCCGGGAAATTAGAGATGGAATAGGAAACATATCAAGGAGAGGGGTTGATGGGAAGCATTGGCGTGGACGGGCAAGGTCACATATTGCACCAGATGAAACTCCACCTGAATCAGAAGCTATTGAACAAGGCCGGTGGGCAAATCTACCACCAGAGTTGCTTTTGGATATCATTAGAAGGGTAGAAGAGAGTGAGACCTTGTGGCCTGCTCGTGCTGTTGTTGTTTCTTGTGCTTTGGTTTGTAGGTCGTGGAGGGAAATCACTAAGGAAATTGTTAAAACTCCTGAACAATGTGGGAGGCTAACATTTCCCATCTCATTGAAACAGGTACTACTCTCCCCCATTCTCTTTCCTATCCGTAAACTGATTCTCTTAACTGCTGTTTATATTAACCCATCTTTGGTGCTTAAAACTAGCCGGGGCCCCGTGATTCTCTAATTCAGTGCTTTATTAAAAGAGAAACTGCAACTTCTTCATATCTGCTATACTATGGTTTGGTTCCATGTGAGTATTCCTGCTGCTATTTTTACTCTTGCATTTCTTTTCTTAATTGGTGGCAATTTAGCTATTCCAACCAGAGGCAAAGAAAGAAAGCAAAAGTTTCTTTGAGTGATATACATGATGAGAATGCTTAACAATATTTTGCTGCCATTATTTTCATGTTTATTTACAAATTTCCTATATGTTTTTTAGCAATTGCTATCATGCCTTTTCTAAACCTACAACAGCGGCATTTCAAAATTCTCTGGTTGGAATTTTAGAAACTCAAGTTATCATTGCTTTAAAGTAAAAAGCTTATGAAATTTGAGTTATGCTATTCATGTTCTATCTTTTTTGTCTGTTTGCAAGTGATGCTCTGTTGTGTACATATTGTGAGGAAACTTCAGGAGTTAATAAAACTTTTTCTTATGCATTGATAGCTGAGACTGAGAATGACAAATTACTACTAGCTGCCAAAAAGATCAGAAGAGCAACATGCACAGATTTTGTCATATCATTGGTTGCAGAGGATTTTTCTCGAGCCAGCAGCGTTTATGTTGGAAAATTAAGGTAAGTCCTGGACTATTATTAGCCTCGACTAAATTTTTGTTTGCCCAGCCATCTTATGTTCAAGCATTTTCCAGGTCTAACTTTATAGGAACCAAATTCACCATATATGATAGCCAACCTATGTGTGAAGTGCCAGTTCATGCACCTAGCCGGGCACATCGCAGATTCCATTCAAGGCAGGTGTCTCCAAAATTACCTGCATGTAATTACAGTATAGGCACCATCACATATGAACTCAATGTACTCCGCACAAGAGGACCAAGGAGAATGCATTGCATCATGCACTCTATTCCCGTTTCCTCCATTGAGGAGGGAGGCACTGCCCCAACACCAACATCATTCCCGGAGACTTTTGATGACCGATCATCTCCCTCATCAGGTTCAAAAGTAAAGGAGTCCGTTTCAGATGTGAGTTTGGGTTCCCCATCAGAGTCAGCAGTTTTAGTCAATGGCGGCTCCTCAGGTCCATTAATTCTTAAGAATAAGGCCCCTAGGTGGCATGAACAGCTACAGTGTTGGTGTCTAAATTTCCGAGGGCGTGTTACTGTGGCATCCGTTAAGAATTTTCAGCTTGTTGCTGCTGTTGAGCCATCACACAATGTTTCAGCCGAAGAGCAAGAGAAAGTCATCTTACAATTTGGCAAAATCGGAAAAGACATCTTCACAATGGATTATAGTTACCCGCTTTCTGCCTTTCAAGCCTTTGCAATCTGCCTGAGCAGCTTCGACACCAAACCAGCCTGTGAATAATAACAATAATGTGATTCCCTGCACAATCACTACCATAGTTTTGCTGAATCACTTCCAATTTGAAACTTGCGCAATATATGCGTAGCTCGTAGTGCATGGATCATTCACAGCTGATAAAAGTAGCATCATCTGTACTGTCTGATAATCAAATTTGACTTGTATTTTGTTTTATCATCTTAACACTAATGCTAAACTAAAATCAGTCGAGTGTATTGTATTTGTACAAGAGTGCAGCATTCCCTTTGTGGTTTCACATACAGTTAAGTGATCCTAATATTTAGGAAGCCTTTAAACAACTCTCCCGTAGAACATTGATCTCGCATTTTGCAAAAATTAACTTGATTTCTAATTGTTATTGGAACATTACCTTTATTGAAAACGACCTAAGAACAGATTTTTTTTGTAAAAAATATGATACAACATATTTATTTTGTTTTGAGGTCAACCAATTGTTGTTTAGCAATATATGTTTATAAGATTAAATCTTTAAAAACTACAAAGTACATCCAAAATCACCAGTGAAGCATTTTTGCAGGGAACATATGATCCGGAGTTAGGGACTTTTCATAATTGTATTAGCAGATGTGCTTTTATAGGTGCAAATCATTTCTAGGTTAACATTTAATAAAACAATATTGAACAAAAAAAAGTCATTTTTATTCATATGATCTTACAGCAAAAGGCTTCTTTAATCCAATCAAACATGCACGACCTACAAAGATAGCCTTTGTTTGACACAGAAAGTCCAACATTCCAGCAATGCAAATAGGTGAGTGAGACTTCTATCCACTTAGTAGAAACAATTAGGCGTAAACCTAATGAAAAAGCCTCAATTTTCAGCAAATTCCAAGTAATGGAAACCCTTGTAGGGAATCGATACCAATTACGTCGTGATTTAAACAGTTCAACTTCATTTTCTTTGATATTGCAGAAGAAAAAAGTATAGAGAGCAATATGTTACTCTGGTAATAAAATGTCTTTCTTGGACAGTGAAGCTAGGGTTCCACATTTCTTATCTCACGGAAGAGTATGTAATAAACTCTCTTGAAGTAAATTGAAAAGGCTGATGGGGAATAGGATTCCTGCAACACATAATGAAAAAAGAATGATTGAATAAAAATAGTCGTGTACTCGGTTTCTGAGAGTAGCAAAAGATAGGACAGGTGCGGTATGACTCACGGTCTTGGTCCATAAACTTTTATCTGCCTTACATGAGTATCCCTTCCATTAAGATGATTTGATAGCACTGCAATTTGTAACATAAATGTGTTGACAAAAGTTTCCCTGCCAGAAAATAATAAAAAGGCGTTTTTTAATACAAGTTTTCCACATCAAATTAGACATTTCTATGAGTTATACATTCCTTAAGTATAGGTATTTACAGATGTTTATATACTAATGTGTACGCCCTTCACTGTGATATCCCAAATGCAATATGTGCCCCATACTAACTGAAATTTTGAACCAAGTTCCAGATAAATTAAAAATGACTAAGCAGTTGCTTAAGGCACCAGATCACTTGCCACTGCATCCATAGCCTTGGTTGAAAGGCAAAACCCACATACATATGGTAGAGAAAACACAAATAAAAAAGGCTGAATCCCAGGTATTACAAAGAGAAGGCCTTTTAAGGCCAGAGACTCCCATGAATAAAGGCTGTAGTTTTGTCATGGAATCTGCTACTGCGGATAAGCTTCTTTATTGCCTATTGAAAGCAACCCATGTTCGCGGGCTCCTTAGGACATCTAGAGAGAAAATGAAAAGAAACTACATTCTATAGGAATGAGGAACTTCTCCAAAATGTGTTCAATTATTCATGCTCAGCACAGTCAGATCAGAAGATAAGAAAGTTGATCAGACAAAATTCAACAAGAATACTAAAACATAATAATGATCTTGTTATTTGTATTAGAAGAAACAACATATGATAAACTGTAATACAGTATTCTACCAAGTTTAAGTAGCTCTAGGATCAATTTGTGTCTTAAACCTATACCTATCTGCTCCTGTGGAGCAGCAAAAGAAATTGCTAATATGAAAGTTGACCCCATATGGACAAATATACAAATATTTTCCAACTCAAATTTACTTTTTATCTTCCCAAAGTACTTGTTAGCTTGACATCAAGAGAATCAAATAACAACCAAGATCGCAAATGAAATGGAAACAAACAACAAATATTTCCTTGCAGGTCCCACCTTCCAATCTATTGTGAGGAAAATGAAATTTGTTTAATCTACATAATGTTTGAGATTTTTATCAGCATTAATTTTTTTTTTTTAAAAAGGCAGCTACTCAAGCTTTTTATGAGAGTAAATCCAATAACCAAGTAGAACAGATTACCTTCTATCAATTGTAAATTATGAATAAAAGAAGAGGAAAAATAGAAAAGAATTTCACAGTAGGTAATGGAAGGAAGAACCAGTGCACAGTCAAAGTAGTTGTCACCTAGGATCATTCCCAGATAAGGATAGATAAACCCAACCAGTTGGCTTGACAAGCTCCACAGTCTTGATCTCCTAAAAGCAGACAAGAGCAGGCCATATCAAACCGTTACAGCTTCAAAGAGGTTTAACAAAAACAAGGAAAATAACTACAAACTACAAACTTCAGTAACCCACCTTCAAGTTATGAAAACCATCACCTGCACGAATTGAGATTTTACTGGGAGTATAGCTTTCGTCAAGCTTGAAATCCACATAGAGTAGAACCAACTTTAGCTCAGAGTAAAAGAAAACAATATCACACAGTTAAATTCTATCCTTTAATCAACTATAAGCAATTGAACTTCCTTAATTTTGAAACTAAGTCAAAAATGGATTCATACTTGCAGCTTTACTTTCTTCTGGAACTGAATATTCACCAAATGAGGCTGCGCACCATCCGATCTAACAAATGCACACAAATACAAAGCAGATAATTTAGAGAAAAAAAAAGGTAATAAATGATCCAAAGATTTGATGTATAGAAAAAGAGAGATGAGTTAGTTACTGCCAAAAGGAATCAAGATTGTCATCACGGAGAGAAGATACACCATTGCCAGGTTTGCAAGAGCTGACACTCCAAGCAGCCTTTTTCCCCATTTCTCTAAGATCATCATCAACAATCAGTTCGTGATTTCCACCTGTAATCTTCCCTTCATCTTCTCCCTCCGATGACTCAGTCGCCATTTTCTATTTTGGAGTGTGAAGAATTCTCAAAGTTATACAATATTTCTTTTAGGCATTTGATCAAACAACTGAATTACAATACAAAACTCTAAACATCCATCTAGATTCCAGATATGTAGATAAACTCTTCGAAATCCTGTTAGAAAGGGAGAAAACAATAAACGAGTAAAAAAGAAAAGTGAAAAGAAATGCTTCCCGAAGTCACCTTTAAATTGTGGTGTTTGTCGGAATAGGTTAGGATTGCGTTTTGTCAATAGTTGTTGTGCACGGCGGATCCACGGGCGGTGGGTTCTAGAAGAGCTTGTATGGTGGAGTGGAGGTCGTGGACCGGTGAGGGAATGAAAGAACAGTGAGATGAATTTGAGTAATGAGGAGGGAAAATTTTTTTAGGGAATAAGCGAAAATGAGCTTAATATATATATATATATATATATATATATAAAACACACTTAAATATACTCAAGAACGTAGAGGTGGCCATAGGCCGGTTTGGCCCATCTGGCCCGGCCTTGAACCGGACCGTAACCGCCCCCAAATCGGTCCGCCTTGAACCGTAACCTGAACCGGCCGAAGGACGGGCCGGTTCAGGTTCAATAAATTCTTGAACCGTAACCGTAAGGGCCCGTGAACCGTGAAAAAACCGCCTGAACCGTGAAATCGAACCGCCAGCTAACCGAAAAAAAAAGTTTTGAAATTGTTGTGACCGGCGGGCCAAACCGCCGGTTTGAACCGCCGGGCCATTGATCGTACATATCCTGACATTTAGCAGACTCGAACCGAAGGTTTGGCCCACGGGTTGGAACCGGCGGGCCAAGGACCGTACAATGGTCAGACCGTGAACCGAAGAAGAAAGATGAGCCAAACAGGAGGGTGGAACCGGCGGGCTGGAGTGAAGGCGCGGAACCGTGGCTAGCCCGCGTTTCTGACACAAAAGAGAGGAGTGGCCCGGCGGGCCCAACCCATGGGCTAGCCCGATTTTGAATTTTTGGGGGCAGATTTTTGAGAGAATAAATAATTTAAATTGTAGACTATTTTAACCTTGCGAATAGTTAAAAAACGTTAATTTTTTAGGGTAATTTGTGTCCAACGAAATTTTAGAGATTGTCTATAAATTGGAGGGGGGATGGGGAAATTTTTTTTACACCTTTGCTCACTCTCTACTCTTTCATACTGTCTGAATAAAATTTTAATTAGTTCTAAAACTGTGCAATTTAAGTCGTAACTCTGCAAAAAAATTTTTTTTCAACAAGTAAATTTTATTTCCCACAACCTAATTTATTTTTTCAAACTACATACTTATTACATACCTTTCTAATTCGAAAAAGAAAATGTATCAACTTGGATCAAGTGGTGCCGGAGGAATGGATAAGGAACCGGAAATCCAAGAAGTTGGAGAACGGTTAATCCATGATTTATTTGATTATCCGGTTGATCCAACTAGATCACAAATGTTTATTGGAGGGGTTCCTATTAATTCTCCAACAAATTTTAAAGACTTCACAACTGAGAAATCCCGGCAACATGTAGAAGTCGAAATGCCTCCACCGCCACCATCTCGACAAACACGGTTAACAAATTTTTTTCTTCAACTATTTAATTTTAATTATTGTTCTTCATTTCATTTAATATTTATGTTTTATTTATGTTATTTTTTAAATATATTATTTTTCATCAACTGATTTATTTATTTATTATATTTTTATGTATATTTAATTTTTTTTAATTTTTATTTTTTTTGTTCTTTTCGTTTATATTATTTTTTTCATTTTTTTCTTTATTAATTAATCTCATTTAATTTTTTTTCTTATTTACGTTTATGTTATTTTTTTTTATTAACGTTAATGTTATTTTTTTAATTTTTTTATTATTTATTAATTAATATTATTTTATTTTTTCCATATTTATGTTTATATTATTTTTTCCTTTTATTTTTTATTATTTATTAATTTATGTTACTTTAATTTTTATCCTTATTTACGTTTATGTTATTTTTTTTCTATTTATTAATTAATGTTACTTTAATTTGTTTTTTTTATTTACGTTTATGTAATTTTTTTTTTTTAATTATTTATTAATTACTGTTATTTTTTTTCCTTATTTACCTTTTTGTTATTTTGTTTCTTTTTTTTATTTATTTATTTGTGTACTTTGTTTTAATTTTTTCCTTAATTTGTTAATTGTATTTTTGGATTTATTTATTTACACTTATTATTTGCTTTTATTTTTCAGTCCCGGAATTCATTTCGAAGAGAAAGTTGGGAACCAGCAACAATATATTTCCCAAAAACATACAAGTGACGTACCACAGCATTTCCGGCGGGAGTCCGTCAGAAATTCTGAATACGTGCAAATTTGCAAACACTGCAACATCCGATATAAGTGGAAAATGGGCGGAGGCTATGGAATGATGAAACGGCACATGAAGCAAAAGCATCCGGCCGAATTTTTCGGTAAAAAAAGAACGCAAACACAAATTTTCGGGTACGCTTCCTCTAAAAACTCCATTTTTAATTTCAATGAAAGAAATTATAAAAAAGGTATAACTGAGTTTGTTTGTGTTGAAAAATTGTCTTTTTCATTTGGTGAAAAATGTGGATTCATTAATTTTTTAAAAAAATGTGTTAACCCACTTGCAAAATCTGTTTCTAGAAACACAACTAAAAGAAATGTTTTATCTTTATTTAAAGAAAGAAAGAAAATTTTAATTGGACAATTTGCTGCATTGGAGGGTCGTGTCTCTATCTGTTCAGATATTTGGACAGATAATTGGCACAACCACTCCTACATGGGA
>CANUEY010086827.1:0-33748 GCA_948099555.1 Croton setiger
CTAAAGTAAAAGGAATAACATATCATGATGCACCTTATGATATTGCTATGCTATGAGATGATGAATATGATCTGGAAACATGTTATTTTGCTAAGTTATATTAACCTGAACTATGTTTTGGAAATATGATAATATGAAATGTATGCTATATAAAAGCATTTCCACAGGACTTAAATATGGCCGTTGTGATTATCACTACCAGTGTTCGCTGATTTCACAAAAGAAACCTCCAGTTTTTATATGATTTAACGGAAAGACCTACTGGTCCTATTTGATATAGAAAGACCTACGGGTCCTATATGTTATAGAGAGACCTACGGGTCCTATATGATACAGAATGATCTGGTGGATACTGTATATTAAAGGTTGATCTTCGGATCCCTTTTGACCGGCGATATTCTGGTCTTATATGTTCGCTGGCCAGCTATGGTTACTGATGTGCTGTGAAATTCCCGGGGCAACACTTGGTCGATAAATCACAACTATAGTAAAAGGAATAACATATCATGATGCATCTTATGATATTGCTATGCTATGAGATGATGAATATGATCTGGAACCATGATATTTTGATAAGTTATATTAACCTATGTTCTGGAATTGTGATATTTTGCTAAGTTATGATAAGCCGAATTACATGATTGGTTTATATCCTGTGGTTTACACTTGTATATGATCATGTTTTGACTAATATTTGGAAATGTAAGGTAACACAGATTATAGTATTTGTGAATTAATGGATAAGAGGAATCCTATGAAATAAGTTTGCCTACGACAGGTTTTGTTTAATATTTTGAAATTATGAATTATTGATTTGTTCATATTGTATAGTTTACACTTACTGTGTATGCAACTCATTAAATTGCTTTTACATGATTCCAGGTTTTCTTTAGGGCAATTGACAGCGTCTGTTCCGGCATCATTCCTCAGGGTCGGTTAGCTAAAGTTTAGGATCTCTCTCTCTCTCGTATTTCATCATTAGAATCATTTTATCATGTAGATTTTTGTCATATGGTTTGTAATCTATTAATAATGCTTATGATTAAACGAATTAATGATATAATAAATAATGTATCGCATGTCATATGCATGGTGGACGTCATTGTATTACATGTAGAGTTTTAGTATGTTAATAATGCCTATGAGTCTGTGTTACTCATATGCTGGATTTCTGTGGAGATTTATAGCATAGACGTTCTTTTGTGACATGATAAGAATGTTATAAAAAAATGGCATGTTTTATGACATAAAGGTTATAGGTTAGGTTGTTACAGTGACACCCTCAAACCAACCTAACGTCACTTTTGACGTCATTTCATGCATAACATGCATTTTCATCGCATAAGCATCAATTTAAATTGAATTTTCTTATTGGTTAAGTAATATATAACTTGAATATGTTAAGGAATAAATTAAAGAATGCAAATAAGTTATATTTTAGGCTCGTTTACAGTCGGTAGACATAAACGATAACCATTTAGGGTTTTGGCTCGTGACTGATAAAACGTCGGAAATGCGGAAAATGTAAAAAGAAATGAATTGGAAATTTTGTGTTTTGGTTATTTATTTGGTATTGAATGTTTTGGAACCCTAAAATACGATGACATTGTACGATTTCGGTTCCTCCAACGTCGTCAAGGTTTCGGAGTCGGTTTCGACCGCCGACCGGGCCACAAATATTTTTCTGACCTGATTTCGACGAAATTTAAAATGTAAGTTGTTATTATTATTTTAAAGATAAAATCAGAACGAAAATGAATTAGAATGGAGGATTGGTACAGAAAATTAAAAGAGGAAAATGAAGAAAATAAATGAATAACTTAAAACCTAAGTTAATTAGATAATTTTTAGTTTTTGATTAAAAGATTAGGAGGAGGTGTAAAGTGATTATTTTGGGACTTGAAGCATAAAGTGTAGGGGTTAGTATGTGGTCTGGAATAGGGAAAGAGGAAAGAGAAGAAAACAGAAAAAGAAAGAAAACAAGAGAGAAAAGAAAGAAAGAAAACCGAAAGAGAAAGAGAAAAAGGGACAAAAAAATTTATATGGTAATCTTCCTTACTGTCCAGGGAAGGAGAAGAAAGGGTTAGATAGAAGAGAGAGACGTGAGATAGCTTAGAAAATAAGGGAACAGAAGAGAATAGAAAATAGGGGAAAGGGAAGAACAGACGGGAAAAAGAAAAGAGAGAGAGAGAGAAAAATAGTGTGCATAAGGAGTTCCATCTACTTGGAAAGGATTGTGGGAAGGTTAGACTAGAAATTAGCGTCGAGTTTTGGCTGAAAATTCGCCTAGGAAGGCCGGAAATCCGGCTGGATAGTGGCCAGAAAACAAAGCAGGCCACGGAGGAGGGCTTTTGCCCGAGGAAGAAGAAAGCTTCCAAAACGGCGCAGCTTGCTGCGTTTTGGAGAAAATTTTCACTTCCAATGCCTGAATTTGGTAAAATTTGCATTTTCAGCCCTGAAGTTTATAAATTCATGCAATTTAATCCTTCTAGCAAAGTTTTAATTCTTTTCAATTTAGTCCTACTAGAATTGCATTTTGACACCTGAAGTTTCTGCTAGTTTGCAAATAGGTCCCTCCTGGTAAAATTGACTTAAGATAATTACTTTTTAGCCCCTAAACTTTCTGCTGCATTACATTTTTGCCCCCAGAAAGTTTAAAATGTTTCGTTTTCACCCCTTCTTCCCAAATTAAGTTTGGGAAATTATATTTTGACCCCAGAGATTCCTGTTAGACTTCAATTAGGTCTAGAAATCTTAGAAAAAATTATCAATTGAATCCTTTTGGTTTAAAATTGAATTTACTTTTATTATTTGGACAAATTGGTTAATGAATTAAGTTTGATAATTATAAGTAATTTTGATTATAATTAATATTTGATAAATGTAGTTTGATAATAAATTTTTTTAAAAGTATTTTTTTTTAGAGATTCTTAATATAGAAATTATAAGATTTAAGTTAAAAATCCAAAGGAAATATTATTGTTTAATATTGAAATTTAATTAATTCAAAGACATAAATATTTAATCATATATCATAGCACATATGGATTATTTATTTGAATAATTGAATATTTTTGCTATGTTATGCATTATAGGAGCATCGAGTTCTAGAGGGGGACGGAGTAAACTACCCGAGACCCAATCTAGCTCACAGTTTTGAGGTAAGTGTAAACTTACTGATTTTTGTGTGTGAATTGTGATATTACTATATGTTAAATATTATTGAAATTGAACTATTTGGACCGGTATTGAAGCCTGGTCACTTGATTTATATGAAATTGATATTATTTGATTATTGAATTGTTGGACCGATACTGAAGCCCAATCATTTAAAAATTATTAAATATTGAAATGTTGTGATTTCGGTCATTGAGCCGGTACTGAAATCCGACCAATTGACTTATTGAGATTGTTATTGGACATATATATATTGTTTGGACAAGTATTGAAGCCCGGTCATTGTTTTATTTGAGATATTGCTATAAATGCTTATATGTCATATCAGTGCATCCTTACAGGACTTAATAAAGACCGTTGTGATCGTCATGACCATTATTTGCATATTTCATTAAAGAAACCTGCGGGTTTCTATATGAATTGACGGTTGGACCTTCAGGTCAATTTATTGCTACGGATGGAACTCCGGGTCAACATACTACTACCGATGAACCTACGGGTCATATTATGAACTGGCCTATGATTGATTCAGGTCCAGTGTTTCTGATCGACCTATGATAAATTCGGTTCTAGTGTTACTGGCCAGCTATTGTCATATGCTCAGTGAAATTCCTAAGCGCAGTACTTAGCTTGATTGATCACAACAACGTTAAATGAAATTACATGTCATTGGCATCTATGTGTTATTATGATTTGTTGATTTCTATAAGTTTATGAAATATTGCAAATTTATGGACGTATGGTAAATTGCTTTATGTTTTAGTTCAATTTATTTTAGTTTACACTTGCTGAGTATGCGACTCATCAAAATCACAATTTATGTTTTGTCTGTTTTTTTGAGTGAAGTCTAGCACTTCACAAACGTATGCACATATCGATTCAGTTGAACCCTAGGCCTCTCTCCCTCGTTCTGCATCATATGTATAGTTGCATATAGTCTTTGGTTTACATTATGTTTTGGAATGATTAGTTTTAAGTTTTGGTATGTAAATTAAAAATGGTATAATTATTATCTCCTTTTTGTAAATAGTTTTGTAAACCTTATGATATATGTAAATTATGATTTGTGAATTGTTATGATTGACATCGGTTTAGTGATATATGTTATTGATCTGTTAATTGTTTTAAGATGCTAATATGTTTATATAAAAAAATGGCATGTTTTGTGACGTATAGATATAGGTATGGTTGTTACAACTGCTACTAACGTTGGTGGAAGTATGGACCTCGGTTCAAAATAAAATGTCTCTTATTTATTCCCAACGCCAAAAAAGGCCGAGAGGGACCGGTGCAAGTTCCTATCCAGAACTTGACAAATACCTGTTCACAGAATTTGAATTTTCAGGTGTAGCAACGGATGTGATAAATTTCGACATTTAGGAGTGGTGGAGTAGGCATGAAGATACATTCTCAATTATATCGAAAATCGCTAAAGAAGTGTTGGCGGCGTCGGTGTCGAATATCTCGGTGGAGCAAGTATTCAATGTCGGCAGCCTACTGCTTTCTGAGAAAAAAACTAAATTGAGAGTGGACAATCTCGAAGTCCAAGCGTGCGTTGGCAATTGGGCGGCGGCAAATGCACGAAAACAAGATTCTTAGACTTCTTCCTTCGACGAAAGTTCCGAAGTCACCGAAAACTCCTCCGTTGCTGAAAATTAAGTTAAGAAATAGAATTACGTGTGTTTTGATTTTTCTTTACGCCAAAGAAAATATGTAGGCAAAATAATTTTTTTTGAAAAATAAAAATTTATTTGCAAGTCCAATTTTTTTTAATGTATTTTATAATTAATTGTTCAACTTAATTTTAATAAATTAAAATACATGTAAATTTAATGAAGAAATAAAAGTATTATTTTTTTAAATTATTATATTTATTGTCTAATTATGTTATTGTTCTTACAATTTTTTATTTTAATTTTAATTGCATTAATTTTGTTTTTCAAAATTAAATTACTCTTAAGTTTTCTTAATCAAATTTCAAAATATGTATCAACCCCTAAAATTTAAATATTCTTTTAAAAATTAAATCAACAAATTCTAATTTTTATTGTTTTTCTAAGTTTTTTCATTTAATTTTTTTAAAAAAATTCAGCCCGATCCACTAACGAATTGTCTAACTCAGTAATTCAACGGGTCAATTCAGGTTTATTACCCCCAACTTATGGCCTAACGAACCGAGGTCCTTAACCAGCCGTCGCGACCACTATTTTACAGGTTTTCAAGCTTGCATTCAAATTGTTAGGTGATGATGGTCGGTTTTTCCCTGTATAGTTTGAATAAATAATTATATTTGTTTTTATATTTCATTGGTTCTCGATTTTTAATGCCAGTTCCGATTCTCACACAAAACTGGTTTTAGATAATTCCAAATAAGAATTGAAATCATGTTCAATTTTTAATAATTTCAATTCTCGGTTCGATTCTAAAAGCAAATTTTTCATTGATTTTGATCACGGTGTGTACCGATTCTTGATTCGTGTGCAGAGCCATGCCATCATAAACAATACAAACTACAATTTTTTTTAGAATAACTACCTACAATTTTTAATCCGAAAGTTATGTTAAATATTTATGAGAAGTGAGAAGTCGAATTGAAAAATAGAAACAAAATATCACGATATTTATAGGCAACATATATCACGAGAAAAGGAAAAGAATTTACAGTAAACAGAAGAAAAAACAATAAATTTAACCGGCAATAAATTCCCTAGTTCAATAAATTAACACTTTTATGTGTCCATTCAACATTTGTTTATTTGTTTCTTTTCTGTTTTGCAGAGAGAGAAAGAGAGAGAGGGGTATGAAGAACAGAGCCTGAGTTTGTGAGATCTGATGCAAACCAACAAATATAAAAACAAAACCTTTCGATAATAGGTGGCAAAGAAGAAAAGGGTAGCTTTCGGGTTTGGAATTTAGTGGTATTTTAAATTTAAAATTTGGGTTTTTGTATGGTGAAATGGATAGCTTTTGCTTCTGTTCATATATCTGATCGGCGATTAATGTCTCTGTGTCTGTCTCTGCATGGAACTATACTTTCACGTTCTTCAAAATTCTGCTTTTTTTTAAGAGGAGAAGAGATTAATAGCTTCGAGTAGGAACTGGGTTTTCTTCCAATTCTATAAAGTATTCTTCCTTTTCAGGAAAATTACTGACTAATGTTAGTGTTTCAAGAGTGGGATTGCAATTTGCAGAGAGTTTGAAAAGTTACTCCATTTTTACAACTAACAGAGCAGAAAGCACAGTCTTCTATTAATTTGCTCAGTGTTAGTTCTTTCACTTCCATAATTGTTACTAATTTTCAATTTATTCTTTTCTTGATGTATCTTTTTAGTTTAGATTTTTGATATTTTTTTTTTGGGTTTTTTTTTATAGACCCATCTCTTCCGCCGCAACCACCACCACCTCGCCGCAATGAAAGAGCTGGCGAAGGGCTTGGATGCTCAGTTATGGCACGCCTGTGCTGGAAGTATGGTGCAGATCCCTTCAGTTAACTCCAAAGTCTTCTACTTCCCACAAGGCCACGCTGAGCACTCTCAATCTCCGGTGGATTTCTCCTCCTCCCCCCGAATTCCTGCTCTGATTCTTTGCCGTGTCGCTGCCGTCAAATACCTGGCCGATTCAGAAACCGACGAAGTCTTCGCCAAGATAAGCTTATTCCCATTATCAAACAACGAACTTGATTTGGGAGAAGAAATTGGTATTTGCGACACCAAAAATATCAGTAACCCTGAGAAGCCAGCTTCTTTTGCTAAAACACTTACCCAATCAGATGCTAACAATGGCGGAGGTTTCTCTGTTCCACGATACTGTGCTGAAACGATATTTCCTCGGCTAGATTACTCGGCGGATCCGCCAGTTCAGACGGTGGTTGCCAAAGATGTGCACGGAGAAGTATGGAAGTTTAGGCATATTTACCGAGGAACACCAAGAAGGCATTTATTGACTACTGGATGGAGTACTTTTGTTAATCAGAAGAAATTAGTAGCCGGAGATTCAATAGTATTTTTAAGAGCAGAGAGCGGCGATCTATGCGTCGGAATCCGCCGTGCAAAGCGTGGAACAGGGGGAAATGGGGTTGAATCATCGGCTTCCGGTTGGACTTGCGGTGGTGGGTTTTCTCTGTTTCTGAAAGAAGATGAGAGTAAAAGAAACGGAGGATTGTTAAGAGGGAAAGGAAGAGTTAGAGCTGAGGAAGTTTTAGAGGCTGCAGCACTTGCGGCCAACGGACAGCCATTCGAGGTGGTTTATTATCCTAGAGCAAGTACGCCGGAGTTTTGTGTTAAGGCATCGATAGTGAGGACTGCAATGAGAATACAGTGGTGCTGTGGAATGAGGTTTAAGATGGCATTTGAAACGGAGGATTCTTCGAGGATCAGTTGGTTTATGGGAACGGTTGCTTCTGTTCAAGTTTCTGATCCCATCCGTTGGCCTAATTCTCCTTGGCGACTGCTTCAGGTTCTTTAAACAAAATCCCATTATTGATATGTTGAATGCTTTCATTTTGTTACAAATATGATTATTTTCTTGCCTTAAGACATTGGTTTTGCTTTCTTTCTATGCCACATTAACCAAACTGTAATAACAGTATGAATTTGTCTTGATCGTGTTAGCATCTAAACTGCAATAGTCACCATCAAAGTAGTCAATTTGTTTGATAAAACAACAACATTAGTCTTGATTTGTGTCCTTGCTATACTGGAAAATGGTCAAGATTGTTGAAAAAAATGACAGTATTAGCTTGTAGTTACTCACCACTAGCAGTTATGGATGGTTGTTGAAATTTGGTCTATCAAGAATTTATTAAGAAAAAAGGACGTATCAGCCCAGTTAATGTGTAGCAAGTGCAGGTATTTACATATAATGTATGTGTCTTCAGTGAATAAAATAAAATCCTTCACAGATGATTATACCAGTTTTGGTTACCTCATTTAATCTCCTAGGAAAACAATTGTTCTTTCTTTTACTTTTCTTGCATTTGTATCAGTGAGATACAATGCAATTACCAACCTGTTTGTTGGATTTAAACGCAGTCTTTGAGTTGGTATTTGAAAATTGAAATCTCAATATATTGACAGTACTGCTCTTAAATGTTATGAAATATTTAGTGAGCAGTAAAGACCAATGACGGAACATTTAGTGTCCTAATCGAAGTTTCTGGTAAGTGGAAACAGATAACATAATGGAGACTGGACCTGCTCATTAATTTTAAGATGTAAGTTTTTACCTGACTGAAATCGTAAATTTTGTCCTTTATTTGTTTAATAAGCTCCATATGGAAACAGATAGGAGTATCTGACACAGCATATTCAATAAATGATGTGCAAATTATTGTCTATTCAATATTTGAACATATAAATTATTTGGAGATTCACTGCATGATCCACCAATGTGATGCTCTGTTGATCCATCTGTCATTTTGTCTTTCTTATATGGTCCAATTGTTCTTAGATTACAAGAACTTTAAAACATTTATGCATCTGCTAATTTAAGCATGTGATTTGTTGGAATTTACATGGTTGATTGTTGATTTACAGTTCAACACTTGTTCAAATATTTCTACGCATTTTTGTCGTATCTTTTTTGTTTTTTGGCCCTTACAATATCTACGGATACCTATTGCAGGTGACGTGGGATGAACCGGATTTACTACAAAATGTAAAGCGTGTTAGCCCATGGTTGGTCGAATTAGTTTCGAACATGCCAGTAATCCACCTATCACCCTTCTCTCCGCCAAGAAAGAAGTTGCGGGTCCCGCAACACTCAGATTTTTCCCTTGACAGCCAATTACAATGGCAGTCATTTTCAGGCAACCCCCTTGGGCCTAGCAGCCCCTTGTGTTGTCTATCCGATAACACTCCTGCAGGCATACAGGGAGCCAGGCATGCTCAATTTGGGATCTCTTTATCAGATCTCCAACTCAACAGCAAACTGCAGTCAGGGCTGTTTTTGTCCAGTCTCCAGCGGTACAATTCACATCCTAGAATTTCTGAAAATTTCGTGAAAGCCCATTCTAACAGCAATGAAAATTTATCTTGTTTGCTCACAATGGGGAACTCCAACACCAAATCAGAAAAATCTGATAATGTCAAGAGGCACCAATTTCTACTCTTTGGTCAACCAATACTCACTGAGCAGCAGATTTCTAATAGTTATTCCCTTGATGAAGTCTCACAAGTTACTACTGGAAAAACCTACTCTGATGAGAGTTCAGAGAAAGGAAAAATTCATGATGTTGTAGGATCTTCTCCTGGGAATCAAACTTCAACAGAAAAAACGACCAGTACTGGGTTCTCATGGCAGAGTATTACTGAAACTGGTGTAGATGCTGGTCACTGCAAGGTTTTCTTGGAATCAGAGGATGTGGGTCGGACCCTTGACCTGTCTATTCTTAGTTCTTACGAAGAGCTACGCAGTAAACTTTCCACTATGTTTGGAATTGAAAGATTGGATGTGTTGAGCCATGTGCTCTACCAAGATGCAAAAGGCGCTATTAAACAAACTGGAGATGAACCATTCAGGTACTACGCCGAACTGGGGGGAAAAGAGTTATTTATTTACTAACCTTTTATGTTACTTGCACAATTTAGTTTGATTTCTTATAAAATTGGAAGCTACAGTTGACATGGAAATTATAGATAGCAAATTGCTTGATTACCATGTTTGTGTTTATTAAATATTTCCTTTTCACTCTTATTGCCAATGCAGTGCCTTCATAAAAACTGCAAAGAGATTAACAATTTTGATGAATCCAGCTGGCAATGACAGCATTGGAAGGTAAGGGAAAATGAAATATCATTTTTTGAGTAAATGAGCACATGGGATACAAAAATCAACCCATTTTATTTGTTCTGCCTATTTTATCTTTTTTTTGAAGTGCAATTTGGTAATTATTTGCTTACAAATTCTGGAAAATTGTGGGCAGGCAATGGATCATAGGGATGCGAAGCACCGACAACAGTCTAGAGGCATCGAATAAGACTGGTCCCTTGAGCATATTTGCATAAACTATAATGTGGGAAAAATGAAGAATAATAGAAGTGAATGGTTGAAATTTCAGTTGTTGATTGTTGTTATATAGTTGTTAGGAGCTTAAAGAACTCCGAATCCTTCTATAAAATGTATTTGTTATGAATATTTGTAGCTAATATTATGGTGAAGTGATGTGTTCCTAAACATGTGCAGTGAATTACTAAGGTTGGTAAGTCACGAACTAGAGTTCTTTCTTTGCTTGCTATTATTTTTATTATATTCTTCATGTGCCCTTTTTCTAATTCTAATGCATTTAGCCATTAACAGATAAATATCTCTTCAATAAAAACAAAGTAATGCAATCATTCTTTTGGTAAATAGACAAACTATAAATAAATATAAAAACAAGCCTTGAGCTCAAATAAAACATGTTGGAATCTACTACTATATGGATTCTTTTAAAATTTAATTGATCTCATATTCTTAACTTTTTCTTATGAGCTAGTAGTTCATTTATGTTAATTTTAATAAATTACTCATTATCTTAATTTTTAAATTTATATTTTTTATTTTGAAATTATTTAAAAATAATAGTATCTATAAAATATAGTTTAATAAAAATCAACAAATATTTTATTAATGCTATGTATTAATATGAAAATAATATAAGTTGCAACAAAAACTTAGTATTTGCAGCAATGCTTTGTTGTGTCATTTGATAGTTGGTAACTGATTCATGGCTTTTTTTTCCCCTATATTCAGCAGGGGTACAATTATAGTTATAATTATAATTATAATTCTATGACAATTTTCTTTTTTTTCAAGAGACTATAGGTCCTTTTGATTTAGCTCTATTGGTTGATAGTTGTTTTCAAGTTAGTTTTTAAGTAGAACTTTAATAGTGTCTGTTGTTATCATGTGAAATTAACATATAAATGAGTAATTATAATGATAAATCATTTAAATAATTCTTCTTACTGATCATATTAATTTATTTTATTTCTAATAGTTAATATATTATATAAATAAAATAATTATAATTGTTTTAAATAATTAAAAATTAATAATATGAGATAATAGTTTCAAGAAAAAAAAATTATTTAAAATTAATATATTTCTAATATGAATTAATTTACCTATGATAATCGATTTAAAATTTTCAACTGCTATCGATTGTAAAATTAAAAACCTACCGAATAAATTGTTGGGTAAAACAACTAACAATAGAACTACACGAATTGACTCATGTGTTGTTGAATTTCACAGGATAAACGTTTTAAGGGAAAGGGGTAGGCACATCATTCAAGTCTCACCTGGTATATTAGAGACTACAGTATAGGTAAGGTGTGAGTTTGAGTTTTAATTTATAATGACAGTTTATTTTCCTTCCAATTTTCTCTCTATCCAAACAAAACACTAATTAATTAAATTATGTATAGTGAGTGAAGAAGAAATGAGTGGTTTTTTGTGATGAAACGATCCACTGTATCCAAAGCTTGGGATCCACAATTGTCCTCAAAACATGACTATTGTTTGACTGTTCCATCCTGTAATTGGGTCCCCGCTCTCATTTTATTGCATTGTTTTTACACTAATCCCTATTTAGCCTTTTTTTATTGCTAAAACCTACTATAAAATAAAACAATTTTTAATAAGGCTGCCAACTACAATTACAATTTTAGCTCAAATCAAGGTTGTTTCTGTTATCTAATTCACAATTGGACATCTCTATAAAAAATATGTAACGAAAAACATTAATTTATTTACTCACTATTTTTAAATTTTTTTTATTTCTTTTTTTTTTGAAAAAAAATATATATTTTGTTAGTATAGTAATACTACTAATTTCGTAAGTAAAGCAGCACACGAGCATTCCTCAAAAGTAAAAAATAAAAAAAAAGCAGCACACGTGCAGTGGGACAACCACAACACCCACGTGAGGTCCCATTTGTGTCGCCGTTTCGGTGGGCGGGCGGGCCTTCGGTTTTTGGTCCACCCTTTCTCTTGGGCTTTGGATTTGACTCCACTTTGCTTTTTTGCCCACTTCTGTTTTTCTTATTGCTGTATTACTTTTTAAAATTTGGTATTTCAGAGTTTTAGAAGCAAAATAGCAATTTCCTCTTTAATTTTCATTTATTTTCCTCAATAATAAAAAATTTTTATTCCAATATTTTAATTTATATTAACAAGTACTCTCTTGGTTTTAAAATATAAATTTATTTTTCATTTTATTCTATATTTGTTACTGATATTAAATATTATTTTACAAAGATTATCCGTCATAAATAAGAAAAGTGATAATTTTAAGTATATTATGTTCAATTTAATTAAAAATTAATTATAAATGTGAGAAATTTTAGACTTTCTTAAATATAAATCAGGAAATAAGTTTATATTTTGATATAGAGAGTAATAAAATAAGCATAAAAAAATTAGAATATGTGGATATCACAAAATCCACATAAAATACATGATTGTCAAATGGATGAAATTTCAAATTATATCTGTTGACATTCAAGACAACTTGCTCTGATTTAGATCTTGGCTGTATATGCAAGAATTTAACACTCCAATGCTAAAGTTGGAATAGGAAAATATTTTAGCAAGTGCAAATCGTATTTGAAAAAATGAGTTACTGAATTGGAATGATGTAACAGTTTTGCTGCTCGACAGTTATTTTCTTTTGATCAGCTTTTAACTTTTGTTGATCAACAGCCAACCTTTGTCTTTTCCTTTCTTTTCTTTTTTGGTCCTCTTTCTGTTTCTTTCTCAAGGTATCTCGCACTTACTTGCCATGTCTGCAAAATTAGTGGCACATACGATAATCCAGGGAATCACAAAGTAAAAAGAAAGTAATCATACATGTTTTCCTAGGGTATCAGACTCAATTGATGATTCCTCAACCTGATGCACTAAATTTTGTGTGGGAGAAGGAGTCATAGTTGGCTTGTTCACTCTCGGGTATCTGGCGTTTTATTCTAAAAGGATTATATGATGCTCTCCTACCTTTCTTAGGGGATTGAGAGGCATCCCGAGGCCTTTTGGTGCCAGATTTGGGTTTATTAAGAGAAAGCACAACAGTCATTGACACCTCAAAAATTCCAAAGTGCTTTGTGAATAGCTTCTCCGCATCTACTCCCCCTATTTTCTTTATAGCTTCAATGACTGTCTTCTCCCCTCGTAGCAGTCAGGGTTTCTGGGGCGGCCGGAAGTATTTGTCGAAGTTTTTGGGACATCATGCCATCCCCCTCCGATCTTCCCAATAAGGAAGAACCAAGGTTCCCAATAATGTGGCGCTAGCTATTAAGATGGATCTGTGCTGAGCATAGGTTGTACTGCCGAAGTAAACCTAAGCAAAAGTTAGAGAAAGGTATTTGAAGTCCATTTTTGAATTCTTCTTCATACATTGCCGAGCTCCAGGCTTGGAGGGTCCTATTTATCAGTGGTATTGGCTTCAGGAGAACTAGTTTGTACGAAAAATTAATCTTATATTTCTTAGTTAAAAATACCAAATTCTTGGTCAACACTGAATGATAGTTGTCCACATAAACGCTATTTGGATTAGCCGTCGGTGGAGATTTTTTGGAAGCTTTGTCATTCCGATTTATAGGTGCACAACCCTTGTTCTTTTCACGAGCCATTGTAAGGATACTATGATGCCTGAAAGAACAATTATGAAGAATTAGTAGACGGTTCATCACTATCAAAACATATGACAAGGTTCCATTGGAATATTACATCACCGACAAAAAAAAAAAGGAAGGAAAGCAACGAGCAATAGTGCATCTGAAGGGGAATCTAGGAACAAATTATTAAAAATAAAAAATTGGGTAAGAAGTTTATTACTTGATGAAGCTGTCAGCAAATGAATGAAGATGTGAAAGAATTTTTAACGGAGGAAGATTTGAAAGAATTGGGAGGCGAGCAAAACTTTTAGAAGAGAAAATAGTTGGTTATTTATAGCGGTGCCTAGGGTTTTTCCTCTTTCAAAAGTAGCGGTTATTATCTCCTTTTCTGCTCTATAATCAAAGTTTTTAAACTTGTCCACGTGGCAAAATTGCCACCTGATAATTTATAATATGGAATAAAAAGCCCTAGCGCTATTAAGCAAGGTGATTTAAAAGGTCCTATCTTACTTCGGTGATCAAACGTTCCAGAGTGGGCCACTCTAATATGCTTATTGGGGGTAATGTTGTCATACACCACTTTTAGGATGATGGGTTTAGGGGCCTATTATCTAGGCCCATGTTTGAGGTCGATCTTGGATACGTTCAGACTGTCAGGTGCTTTAGCAAACATACAGCTTGGATATGTTTGTCCCATCCACTCAACTGAATGTATCGAATGCCTATCGCTCTGCTTGATAAGGATTTAGATTATGTTATCTCTGGATTTTCCACCTAATATCTCACCCCTGTAATCTCAAAAGATGTGGGAAATGTCGAGATCATAGGAGTCAGTTACGTTTAGCGACCTATTAAAAGGATTAGAGATGTCTTCTTAATTTCAAGATGAGCAATAATAGAAGCTAACTGCTGAGTCCCAAGGCTTTGCTGTCGAACATGCCAGCAAAACACAGGATGAGGAAAATCTCCCTCAACCTTCTGCCGTAACAAAAGAAGACCCAAAAAATGCTAACAATGCTCTAAGTATGCTTACACCTGCTCTTTCATTTATCTTTGTCTTAAAACTCTTCTCTGAATACTCTTTTCTACTCTTTTTGGTCTAGCAGACAATGTGAGTGCTTTGAGCTCTAAGGTTATTGAGGAGGTAAGTGATCCTTGGGTAAAAGTTATCGAGCTGCCCTCGGAGAATCCAATTGGTCTCCTCGCCTCCGAAGGGCATGCTCCTCCCCCTTCTGCAAACCAAAGTATGCAAAATTTAAATGCCAAGAAGGTGGAAATGTCAAAGAATTTGCTCCCTTACCACTAGGATTATTGGAGCTTAGGTCCAACAATGTCATTTCCTTAGAGCACGATTGAGCTAAGGGAGATTGTTCACAAAGCTCCCCCTGTTTAATTGAACAAATTCCCAATGAATACTGTCACTGCCATAATGTTTCCGTACAACGTATTGCCGAAGAGTGTCAACTACTTCCCCAAGATACTAAAAATTTGGAGAAGCTATCAAACATATATTTTTTTGCAGTAAAGAAAGGAAATCACCTCCAAGTAACCATATTTATTTTCTTCTTTTTTGGTCATGCTCTATTTTGTGGTTGACTTTTGATTTTTAATGTGTCCATCAGAATATCCAAGCTAATCATGAGATCGAATACCAAATGAAGCTTCTTTAGAAGAAGTTAAATGAACAAAGATTATCTCAAGAGCAATCCCAAAAGGAGGTAGTTCAACATAGGACCTTGCTTCAATAGACCAATGGTATGCTCTTAAGAGAGTAGGAGGCGACGAAGGAAAGGAGAGAGACCTCTACCAAGTTGAAGACAGAGTTAGAAGAAATGATTTCTCAGAATAAGAAACTAGTGAAAACCTAGGATCAAACAATAGACTCAGCTGCCAAATTCAAGGAAACCGTTTGTGTGCCGAAGGAGAAAATGTCCAAAGCCGAGCAATTTTTTAAAGATAAGAAAGTGGACTTGAATACTTAACACGAGGCCGTTTGAAATATGGTTGCTCTCTACCGATGAGACTATTGACTTGGTATATAACGGTCACATGGCCCTCCGACTTTGGCTAGAGCCAGTTTATCTTGACACTTCATTTGCTTGGATCCGTGACTATGATTTCGAAGAAGATCTGCAAATGAAGGTGAAGGTCTTAGCTTTGAGGAAAATTACTACCAAAGAAAATGATGATATCATTGAGGCGATTTATGAGGAAGAAGAAGCTGCTCGACACTTCCTGAACCAATCGCCAATAGCCAGAATCTTTCAATAGGAAGTGAAGGACATAACTTTGAAGTATGATGCTTTTGTCTCATTCTTGGTTTTTATTACTTTCTTTTATTTTTGGAGTATGTAGGATAATTTCTTGTTTTGGAGCCCGATGACGGGTATCCAATTTATTTTTACTTATCCTTTCAATGATTTTGGTTCATGCACTGCATCTTTGAATGATATTTGAGCGCCTATTATTATTATTATGTCCTCTTTTCTTCATGCTTTTATTTGTACAAATCTTTGTGTAAAAGTTAATATGTTTGATGACTGCCATTAATTTTTTTACACCGAGGATAAATGCTTCAATTGAATTTATTCTTATCAAGTTTCAATAAGATAATGTAAATTTAAATGTATATTACTTTGCTTGAATCTCTCCACTTAGGGCATGTTCAAACTCAAGTCTGAAATAATTGATGTAAGTCCTGGTGCCTAAAATGTGGCTAAAACCTTCGGACCGGAGCAAATTATTTGTTGCAAGCCTATTGGGCTTTGACACCTATATTTTTGGATATTGTTTAACTTTCACTTCAATCTTTATGCTTAATCAATGATCTTAGATTTCAAGTATTTAACAGTTGTTTAAGCCTTATGCCTCGTGTCGAACTTAGATTTTTCATCCTTAACATTTTGTTAAGTCTTTATGTCTAAGTGTCGAGCTTAGTTTTTGTATGCTTAAGATTTTTTTAAGTTTTTATGCTTAAGTGTCGAGCTTAGGTCTTTAATGCTTAACATTTTGTTAATTCTTTATGCCTAAGTACGGAGCTTAGGTCTTGAATGCTTAACATATTGTTAAGTCTTTATGCCTAAGTGCCGAGCTTAGGTTTTGAATGCTTAACATTTTCTTAAGTCTTTATGCCTAAGTGCTGAGCTTAGGTTTTGAATGTTTAACATTTTCTTAAGTCTTTGTGCTTAAGTTTTGAGCTTAGGTCTTAAATGCTTAACATTTTTTTTAAGTATCTATTCTTAAGTGTCAAGTTTAGGTCTTTATGCTTGATTGCAAGGGAAATGTAGTAAAAACAAACATAAGCTCAATATAAAATAAACAAAGTAAATTGTAAACTTTATTTTTGTTAACCCCTTCGAAAGTACATCAGGAAGTAGCCTTTTCAGGTTATTTATAATATTTCCTCAATATATCAGCATTCCAAGTCCGAGGAACTAAGGAATCATCTAACTTTTCGAGTTTGTAAGCCCACGTCCCTGAGCTCCATATCACTCTCTACAAACCTTCCTAATTTTGGCCAAACTTTCTAACACCAGCATTCCCAGTTCCGATGTTTGCTTTTCGTAGTACTAGATCATTAATTTGGAATGATTTCAGCCTTGTGCATTTGTTAAATATTTAGCCATTTTTCTTTTCTAAGTGGTAATTTGCTGTTTCGCCAAGTCTCTTTTTTCTAGGAAAAGATCCAATCCAACTTGTAGTAGTTCTTTATTGTTCTTGGCATTGAAAACTGTATGTTTTCTTGTAGGCCATTTGATCTCGACAGGAACTATGACCTTGAAGCCATAAGATAGCAAAAAAGGGGTTTCACCCGTTGCGATTCGGGAAGTAGTTCTATAACTCTTAAATCGATACCCATGTCGATGCAATACTTCCAAAATTTTCCACAGTTAAACTGTTTTCCTTTCGAGATAATGATCTTCGGAAGTCCAAAACGATAGATAATATTTCTATAGACGAAATTCTTGATCTATTTTTCGAATATGGTTGTCATGGGCTCTAATTTTACCCATTTCATAACTAGTCAACACTGACTATGTTGAACTTTTTTTGTGCCACTACTATTGAAAATGGCCCGAGGATATCAATTCCTAAGTTGTAAATAGCCAAGGTGCTGTTAGAGGGTTCAAATCCGTTGCTGGTTGATTTTAATAATTGGCGTTTAATTGGCAAGTCGTACACTTCATGACTAATGTCTTGGCATTATGGTAAAGTGTTGCCCAATAATAGCCATGTAGGACTGCCTTTTGAGCTAAAGCAATCGTGCGTCTTATAGATTTCAACGTTGATTTCTCTTAGTACATAATTACTGTCTTTGGGTGTTACAAGTCGAGATAAAGGCTAGCCTTTGAATTCTGGAATAAATAATCCCCATCATAAAATTAATCTACCGTAGTCCAGACAAGCTGTGATGTCTTAGTTTTATCAACTGAAAGCTCCATTTTTTATAAATAACTAATTATGGGAGTCATCCACTTACGCGTAAGGACTTTAATTACACCAACGAAATTAGTTGAGATTCTTGGCTCATCTAGGATTAAAGCCTTCTCTTAGAATTTGTGTTCTTTAGATTGACTCCCAGCCTTTGCAAGAAAATTGACCTCGACATTTTCTGCCCTAGGTACTTGCTCTATTATGTACATTGTCCTTTCTTGAACCATCTAGTTTAGTAAGGAGGCCACCTTAGCAGCATACCATTCCATTTTTCATCTAGGTAACAAATACTCATACTATTTGGTCGACCATAAGTTGCTCAAAATAGTGAGGACTTCGGGTCCCACTACGTGGGCCATCTGTAGTCCTGCCAAGAGCATTTCATACTCTGTTACATTATTTGTGGCTATGAAGTTTAAGTGGAGGGATTGACTAAACTTGAGGTCAAAATTTTTAGTTAGAATGATTCCAATGTCGACTCCTTTCCTAGATGATGCCCCGTCCACCTGAAGATGTCCCACATCCTTAGCTGTGAATTCTACCTCAAAGTCTACAAGAGCCTACACTTGGATAGTGGTCTAAGGTTCATATTGAATGTCATATGCGCTTAGCCTATAGCCTAGGCAGGTCAGGTTAGTCTAAGATGCGCCGAAGCGGTAGATCAAATTGGACTTTGATAGTATGGCTCTCAAAATAATGTCTTAGCTTTTCTATGGTCATGATTGGGCCTAAGAAGGTTTTTTCAATCAAAAGATACTAGAGTTCTATATTTTTAAAGGAATGATTGGCAAAACAGATGGGTTTCTACTACGAGCCTTCCTCTTTAACTAATATTGTGGCCACAACCTCCTATTGTGCAATGATGTATAAAGTTAGGATATCCCCTTCCTGAGGTCGTGTCAAAAGCAAGGGAGAGGATAAAAAATTTTTTAGCTCATCAAAAGCTATTTGGCACTCATCGTCCCAACTAAATGGTGCTGTGGATCTTTTTAACTTTTTGAAAAAGAGCAGACATCATATCGCCAAATAAGACATGAACCGACCTACTGCCGCGTAACGATGTATCAGCCTTTGAAGGTTCTTCTTTTAATTCTCCGTCAGGTGTTGCTTGTGGCTCTTATGGCAATAGTAAAGCATTTCTCTACCATCTTTGACATTTGACTGTTACCACTCCTTTATCTGTTAGTGTTTCATGGGTAAACATCAGATATTGGTTGATGCACATGAATCGTATAAGTAAGGTTGTCTAAGGATCCCATTGTAGGCTAAAATAATGTCTACTATGGAAAACATGGCTAGTATAATAACCTTAAGGCCATCAGCTGAACCTAGTTCCACTTGTAATGTTGCATAGTCTACTGTCGGGACTTGAAAATCTCCAAGCCTCACCAGCGGATTGCTTGGTTGTGTCAAATTTTCACTGTCTCCTTCTATAACCTTAAAAACCGAGAGGGTGAGTACATTGACGGAACTTCCTTCATCTGTTAATAATTTTTCAAAAAGAAAATTGTTTATCTAGACGGAGATGACTAAAACATTATTTGAGGTGGTGTTTAGTGGATAAGCATCTTCTGGTCTAAAGGTTATAGCATGTTTTACAGTCCTTGTGTATGGATTGTCAAAACTTGATCGGCTCTTTTACCTTTCCTTTTTGATCCAACTGAAGGGTCGAAAATCATGTTAAAAATGACTTCTAACTCCTTTCTTGCACCGCTCTCTGCTTTTTTCCCACTACCCGAAAGTGTTTGTTTTTTCCCTCTAAGATTTTGAATGAATTGCTTGAGGGTACCCCTTCATATAAGCTTCTCAATCTCATAGTTGAGATTATTGTACTCTTGGTGTCGTATCCTCGATCATTGTGGAAATGAAAATATCCTTCTAGATAATTGATTTTTCTACTTGGATTAAGCTTCAAAGGTTATTCCATTTGCTAGTGATTATCTGCTGTCCACATCAGAATTTCACTACTCAGAGCATTTAAGGGGGTGAAGACTTTTTCTAGCTTGCTCCCTTCTTGCTTTCCTCATGATGATTTTGAGGAGGACCGAGGTTGAGATAAATCAGCTTGAGCTTCCCCGTCTCCAATCATCAAGACTCTCATTTTAAAAGAGCTATCCTCCATTGCTTCTTCTATCTTGATGTGTGTTTGGACTGTGGACATTAATCCCTGCATATCAATTGGAGGAAACTTGATAAGGTCTTCAATAAAGCTTTTATTTGACTTTTCATCTTTGATTGTAGTTTGGACTATTTCAAAAATAAGGTTCTCTATGGACATAGCCACATCATTAAATCGAATTACAAAACTTTGATGAATCTTACCGTTATTCTGAACGAGCTTGCTAAGTTTGGAGCCATCTTTTTTGGCAAGCATATATGTGACAAAGCGAGCCTTGAGTGCCTCGGCCAACTATGTGAATTAATTAATGTTATTCAGTTTTATTCAACAGTACTACTCTTTTGCTCGACAATTTAATGTGCTAAAAAAGGCCAAACAAATTACCTTGTCCGAAGCCCCTTGGAAGTGCATTAATTCTTTATACAAAGCAATATGTGCCTTTGGATCAGAGTGGCCAGAATAGGCCTTGATGTGTAGCATTTTGAACTTTAGAGGGATTACCTCTCTACACACGTCGGGTGCCAAAGGTGAATCCTTGTTCTTCGTGAGGTCAAACATATTGTACTTGGTTGAAACTTTTTAAGCGATACTTGAACATATTCCTCTACCTTTGTGGTTTGCCAAGGTATGTTCAAGATTTTGACCTCATCATTAGATTTCCTCTTTCAACTTGTCAAAAGCTGAGATCCAACTCCAAGGGGTATCGTAGCATCTGCCTTACTAAATAGAGGACTTTGCTCATCTCTTACAGTGTTTTAAGATTTTGAGCCAGCTATGATGACCTTTTGCTCGTTGGCTGGTGTTCGGCCATGCACCCTTGTTGTGTCCTCCTTACCCCAATTTTCTTTTAACTCTCTAACTTATTCAATCAACTATGTGACAAGTACATCGAGCCATGCAACCTTAGAACTCCCTGTTGGCTTGATCCTGACTGTCAATTGTGCTATAGGCTCTATAGGTATATATGTCGGGGGTACTGAAGTTATCATTGATATAAAGGTAAAGAATATATCCTATAACCAGGAGGAAAAATCCCCACTGGAGCTAGTTGTTGGGCTCATGTGTAGGCATAATAATCGTGATACAGTGGGTAATAACCCACAGGCTAGAAGGCATAATCAACTACATTCGACACTAACTTGTTGCTGGAAGAGTCAAGTGAAGCAGAATTCGTATTTGCATACAAACTGCTATGCCCAACAACCTAGAAAGTCAGATCTCCTACCACACCTATTGTGATAACAAGGGTGGATTCCAATGGAGGGAATCCGGGGTGGGGGTGGCACCGATGAAATTTGTATCCAGCTCCCCGCAATAGTACCAACATCAACTCCACTAGTGGTTGCACCTATAGTAGAGGATACAACATCAAAACTAGTTGCCATCCACAACAATGAATTTTGTTTGTTTCGAAAAGAAGAAATAGAAAGAGACTGACTCTCTTTAGCCTCCCTTACCCACAGATGGCGCCAATTATTGACCTTGAAAATAACTTGCTTTGATTTAGGTCTTGGTTGTACCTGCAAGAATTTAACACTCCAATGCTAAAGTTAGAGTAGGAAAATCTTTTAGCAAGTGTAAATCGTATTTGAAAATATGAGTTTTTAAATTAGAATAAGGTAACCTTCAAGAAGAGGTCTCTAATCCTTTTAATAGGTCACTCAACATAACCGACTCCTATAATCTCAGCATTTCCCATGTCTCTCAAGATTATAGGGGCGAGGTATCAGGGGGAAAAATCCAGAGATAACCTTTTTTAAATCCTTATCAAGCAGAGTGACAGACATCTTGAAGCACCCGAGTGTCAAAGCACTCAATCGAGCGAATGGGACAAACATACTCGAATTATATGTTTGCCAAAGTACCTCGCGGTCTGAATGTATCTGAGATCGACCTGAAACATGGGCTGTGATAATGGCCCCTAAACCCATCAACCCAAAAGTGGCGTATACTCGAGTTATATGTTTGTCAAAGTACTTCGCGGTCTAAATGTATCTGAGATCGACCTCAAACATGGGCTGTGATAATGGCCTCTAAACCCATCCGCTCAAAAGTGGCGTATCATAACAATATCGTTTGGATTTAAAAAAAAAAAATTCATTTAATTATTTTTATAATAAAATATAATAGTTTACATAATAGAATTATGAAAACTCACTTCTTACGATGGATTTCCCCATTTTATCGAATCGAGGAATTGAGATCATGGCAAAATTCTAAAATTTCATGGATTCTATTAATTTTTTTAATAAATAATTGAATTTAAAGATCACATTGAATGTTAAATTTTAGCATTTAAATGATTTCAATCCAAGCGATCACTAAATAATGTTTGACTACACATTAAAAAAATAAAAAAAAAATACTAATGTAATGAATTTAGTTGTGAAATTAATGGTTGAAAGACAAACTCAAAAATCTAGGGTATTTGAAATGAATTGGTAAAATATGGAAAAGAGGGTGAAATCAAGGCCAAAACATTTACCAATGCACTTTTTCTTTGTGTTTTTCAGTCCCAAACCCTTAGAATATGGGATTGGTTTCTCTTTCAAAGGGATTTGTGGGATTCACATTCTACCCTTTTGCATCAAATCCCATGAATTTCTTCATCTTTCATTTCTATTTTCCATTTTCACTTATATATTACAATTTACATAGTTATGTTTACCCTCATTTATCCAATTCTGAAATATTTATCATTATTGGGAACCATCTTCTATTATTGTTTGGTGCATTGAGTCCTATTAATTAAAAAAAAAATCATAAAATCGTAAATGAGAAATCGTATTTTCAAAGTTAAATTGAGAAATCAAAATTTTTCTAAAATTAATTGACCCAGATTTTTATTTTTTATCTTTAAAATTTACAAGATTTTTTATGTATGCACATTCACAAATTTTGAAATTTAACCTATATGTTTCATTACAACTTTAAAATAATTGACAACATTGATTCAAAAAATATAATATGGTCACTTTCTTTCCATGGAGGTAAATATATTACTATTTTTTTTCATAAAAATGATATTGATAACAATAAACTTTCTAATCTATCAGAAAAGTATGAAAAAAAAATGTTTTTCCTATTAAATTTTTCAATAATAAAGAGTGACTTTTAGTGTTTTATTTGATGAGATTTACTATTAGTCTTTTATTACTATATTTTTTGACCAAAATTATTATTATTATGATTATGTTGATTAAAAACAATTTCCTGAATCCACCATATACAATACATTTGTTAATTACATGAACCAGATTAGGGTAATCCTGCTTAATAACAAATTTAATATTGGATTTGTAATTAAAGCAAAATGCAGTGAAGGGAAAAGAAAATGAGCATAGATTGTTGAATCGAACAAAGAGTTTAATTGGTTTAAAATGTTTGAGTTTAGACAAAAAGAAAATGAGTAATAGTACACAAGATCCAAGAATTCCTACTCGATCCTAATAATTCAACAAAACATAAACATTTACTACTCCCCAAAATATAAAATTGCCAAATCACAATTTCAAGAAAGTCAAGACAGACACTCTTTGCATCCTTTAATAATAATAATAATAATAATAATAATAATATAATAAACTACCAGTATCATTACTTTATCTTTTAATTTCTACGATTCATTATTTTACGAGATTGGATTATTTTATCTTCTTTTTTATGTGAAACCTTTTTTTTCCGTTAATTCTTTCTTGAGATAACAATTATGTAAATACAAAATCAATATGTCAATTAATATGTAAATTAATTATTTGTGACAATTACTTTTGTATGTCTAGATTTTTCTTCACATATCGATCAGTATGTAAATTGATTTTTATATACTTATAAGTAATTCTGTATATAAATTGATTATTTGTTTATATAGTGATTTATATAATGATCATTTGTTAATATAGTTTTTCTTTTATTATTTACATACTGATTTCTTTTTCAGTATATAAATCAATATAAAAATTGATTTTTACATATACACAATATATAAATTGAACTTTAAATATTCAAAATATCTAAAATTTATTTTTACATTTAAATACCTAAACAATAAAATTTTTATATTTTATTCCATAAAAGACCCAACTGAAAATATTAAGAAACTTCAGGGAGTAAAATATAAATGTGCAAAATGACCATCTTCTTCCTCTCTTCTTTCCTCTCGTCACTGTTGAATAATCGTTGCTATCCCTAAGGGCTTTTGACTGGTACCCTCAGGTCACCGATCGGATGCTTCTGGCAGATGAGGTAATGGTGGCGGTAGAGACCTATCTCTGGTGGTCTTCTCCGGTAAGTTGCTGAACTATTTAACTTTTCCAAAATTAATATGTAATATTTAATTAATTTTAATTATAAAAAATTATTTTTTTATTATTTAATAGTAGGACTGGTATTTTTAGATTAAAAAAATAGAAATTCTAGAATCTGCTATTTAGTGAATTTTGAAAAAATAATGTCATTTACTAAATACAAAACTTCAAATACTCTCAAAACATAAAGCTAAATTACCCATTACATTTTTACTAATTTCAACAATACCTCTATATTCCTAATAGCCCCCTCAAGTTGAACATGGTAATGTTCAACTTGAAGATCAAATGAGAAAAAAAAAATTATTAATGCCAAACAAACAAAGAACTTGTAAAACAATAACAAAAATAGAAAACATAAGCAAACTATCATTCTATGAATTCTAAAATGTCAGCCATGAAAGATTTAACAGCATCACAAAACCAATTCATCATAACCAACAACACTGAAATCTGATTTCAGCAGGTGAGTTGCCATGCCAAATCCCAGTCAGAGTACAAACTACCAGTTTGCTTCTCCTTATTATCAACAAGGATGCTATAGGTAGCATCTGGACCGAGAATGAACGTGTAAACATGAGAGAGCTGGTCAGTTTCACATGGAACTTCTTTCTTGATCAAGTGGTTTGTTTCATTGTAAGTAAAGATAACATGAACTTTCTTGGTGCTGTAACCACAGATATCTGGTCCAAACATGATACTATAAGGGTGTCACCACCAAATTTCTTTTGGTCAACATCATCACTGAGCCACTTCATGTAGCCACCACCACAGTTCAGAATCTGTTTATGCTTGACAGAGAATTGGAATACTAGTGTCTTATCTTTGTTATTGAACTCAGGGAATTCAGCTGAAATAGCATAGAATCTGTAATCTTCAGTGGTATGAATACCTTTCTCATTGGCACCTCCAAACCATTTTCCAGTAGTGTAATCCACTGACCAGCTGTGTTTCATCTTTCTTCTTGTCAGATACAACCTATCTCTTATCTCATCCATCACCGAAATGTTCCTCAAAGAAAATTTATTCTGATCTCCATAATAACATCTTTAAAAGTAGAGCATAGGAGCAGAAAAATTTCTACTTCCTTAAGACTTCCAAATTACAAAAACACAAGCAACTACTCTAGTAATAGAGTAGCTCACAAATATATATCACAATCTTAATAGCAAAGTTAGCAATGCTTTCCAAACAGAATCCAAATAAGAAATTCTTAAAACAGAATAAGAGAATTATTCAAGAAAGATTGAAGAAACATGAGAATTATTCAAAAGGGAGAATTCTTTGCTAAACAGAATATAGAGAAATTGCAAACAGAAACTAATAAAGCAAATTGCAAGACGATTGAGGAGTTCAATTCTGAGAGAGAGAAAACATAGAATTATATAAGAGGAAGAAGAAAGGACTAAAGCCTGAAATTTGACAGGCTCGAAAGGAAGAAAATGAAGAAAACTGAAGAGAAAAGAGAAAACCAAAAAAAATAAATGAAAATTAACAGAATTATTCAAGAGGGAGAAAGATGATTAAGAACTGAAAATTCAGTCTCAGAACAAAAAGAGAATCAAACTTGAAATCAAACAAGAATGAAAATGAGGAACTGCTTGTATTGAATGAAACTGCTTTAGAAAGTTACAATGAATAAGGAATAAAAAAAAGTATAAAATTGAAGAATTATTAAAGATCGAAGAGAGAATTGAGATTGAAATTGAAATCATATTAACATTAAAAAAATCATCATCAATAAACAACAAATTTAAAAGAGGGATGAAACCCTAAAAGTTCAATAAAACTCTGAAAATTCAATAAAATTGATCGAGAACAAATTGAATGAACAAATATGGAAGAAATCATCATTGAAGCGAATCAAAGATTATCAAAAGATTGAAAAGAAATTGGAACTGAAATTGACAAAATACCTGAATCAAAGAACTTAAACCATCAACAAAATTGAAAGTATTAACTAGAATTCATCATAAACAGAATGATCCGAAGGAAGAATTAAAGAATTGAGGAAGAAAAATGAAGATTATTGGTGTTTCTTTTTCTCAGAAAATCGATCAAAATGAAGAAAAGAGAAGAAGAATATGGAAATCGAAAGTTGCTTGCAGAAGGAAAAAAAAAGGAATCGAGTAAAGTCGGTGGAGAGAGGAGCAAAACTTTGCTCCAATACCATAATAAAATCTCAATTTGCATAATGCTCTCTCAAATTTTATTATTCGCCAAAATACCTATTTATACACAAAATACTCTCAAAACAAAATGCTAAACTACCCATTACATGTTTACTAATTTCTACAATACCCCTATATTCCTAATAAAATTTTTTTGTTGAGCAGCAAATTGACATTTGATTATCAATTAATTTGAGCATCGAGTTGTTAGTTATTCATGTCCTTGGAAGCTCTTCTTTCCCTTATCAATTTAAATTGTTTGGAAACAAAAAAATTGATTCGTATTCTCTAGTGAATCTGCGTGTGAACCATTATGGCATATGAGATAATTTTACGCTACGCATGTGAGGTTGCAAGTAGCTAGTTTCCTTTGCCAACAAATGCTATTCAAAAACTTGTATTTTTTACTTATTGGAATCTTCCCCAGCAATGATGGTATAAGTTAAATGTTGATGGGTCATTTTTGCAACAATTTGGTTAGCTGTTGCGAGTGGCTTAGTTGTGGAGCTGCATGCGGTTATTTGGATTAATCTTCATGCTCAAATTCCTCTTTCTCTGATAAACATTGTGACTAACATAAAGGAGGGTGTTAAGATAACTTTGGTGGCTATGGTTCAACATGTATTTTGTAAAGCTAATAGTTTGCCCACCTTGGACATGACTCTTCTCAATTTTTTACTCTGCTATCTGCTCTACCTATGAAGTTACCTTTCAAATTATATGATGTAAAGGCTATACATTATTTAGAAGAGGCTCTATTACTTAAGCATCCTTATTAATAATAAAATCCTCTCATTTCTAAAAAAAAATAGCACTCAAACGAACAGCTGATTTTATCGATATATTTTAGTATTCTCTCTTCAATTTATTTGGAGAAAATTTTAAATTTGTTAGTTCAATTTACAAAGAGAAATTTTTTTTTTAAGGAAAGCAAGAATGAGTAAAATTATTATAATGTCTCTAATGAAAAATCAAGTTAATTTCTTTATTAATTTTTTATAACAATATTAATCACAATTCATTAGATTAATTTAGAAATTGATTTTTTTTTTTTTTTGGAATTAACTATATAAATTGAATTGAATGGAGGAAGTATTATTTTTTTATTAAGTTTATTCTTTGCTAGAATTCAACGAGATTACAAATTACAAGGAGTTAAAAGTATGAACTTAAATAAAATTTTAATTTAGAATAGTTTTGATTTTATTTTTAAAATTTTAAGCTTATAATTTTTTTTTTTATAATGCTTATGTTGTATAACCAATGGCTTTTTGTTCTTGTCTCGTCCCTTTTCTCACAACAATAATATGAAAAATAAATAAAAGTCAACTACTAAATATATTTTTTCTCAAAAAAAAAAAAACTTTATGCTTGATAGTTTTGTTTTTAGTAAAATAGCAATATATTATTTTAGTAATATATGTTTTATATAATTAGTTTTTTTATATAAAAGAGAAAATTAATATATTTTTTTGGGTGTCATTTTAAGTGACATTTTCTTTTTTTTTCTTTTTTTAATCTTTTTCTATTTTAAGTGACTCTTTTAGAACAATTACAAGTTTTAAATTTACTCTTATTTAAATAACTGAAAATTTTTATTTTTAAAACTACCAAATTATTAATATAGTGTCTTTTCATAAGATTAATACTCCTATAAACTTAGTTATTTTCCTAGGAAACGTAAAAAATAAAAATAAAACATTTAAATTGAAACAAAGTATGATATTCATGAATATAAAATCTAACATATTAACTCTAACTATTTATTTAGGAATACAAAATCTAGTAATTATCAAATTAAAAAATTAATTAATTATAAATAGTATAAATTATTCATCAATTATAACTAATGAAGTAGAAATACCAATTAAAATGAATTTTATAATATAAATTTCTTTTAATTTTCTCTCTTTTAGTGATTGAAAGTTAGAAGAGATGATAAAAATTTGCCATTGAAGACAGTGGAGGCGGTAAGAAATTTACTATTGAGTTATAATGAACTAAATTTGAAATTCACTAAATGGTTGAGATAGCACAACAAAATTAAATCAATTATAACTATGAAACAACCTATTCATCAATCTGTTAGCAAATATTGTAGCATTTAGGGGCCACTAACAAAATCAATTAGAAACGTTAAAAAAATTTCATGTAAAAAAAATACGAGTTACAAACTTACTTCAAACTGATATTTGGTCGGTGGTCGAATGAGACATAGACGGTTAGCAGGGGGACGCTCTCTTCTTTCTTCTTCCGCCGGATTGCTCCTACTTTTTTTTTCTACTTTTTTTTTTCCTCTTTTCCTTTCTTCCTTTTTAATCTTTAATTTTTTTTATCGATGAAAAATGACGCTGTTTTACTTTTTTTTTTTTTACGTCAAAACGATGTCGTTTTAATTTTAAAATTAAAAAAATATATATATATATTTAAAAAAATCAGATCTTCTTCCTCGCATCTCCCTAATTTTTTTCTACAACTTCAGACAGTGGGAACAGAGATGCAAAAGATCTCAGACAACCAAGCCTAGGCACGTGCCAAGGCTAGCCCCCTAATTACTGTTACGTTTCAGATAATTAATTCCGTTTTATCTAATTGTTTGTTCCAAATAAATAGTTTCAATTCTATTTTTTTATTCTACTATAGTTAATAATAGAAATAATTATATCGTTTTATCTTAATATTTTTCAAAATAGAAGATAATTATATTTTTTTTATCTTAATATTTTTCAAAATGGAAAAAGAGTAATTATCCCGAGGGAGTAATGATAAATGCAAAATTCAATTTGAATATTTTGTTTTTTCTCTTTTTATTTCAGCCAGGGTGTTTTTGAGTTTGTAAAATAAAAGGTGGTGGTCAAGGAGAATTTGTAAACGACAGAAATTTGGTGACGTGGCTTCAACACCCGTTCGTGTGGTGGACCCATCGAATATATTTCTATTTTTTCTTAATTGCACAAAATTATAATTCAAATGTTAGGTTCACATAGCGGTTGCGTGTAAGATATGAAAGATCAAACATTTTACGGCTATTTGATTTTGTAAGTATCAGTTAATGGTCACGATTTCATATCCGTCTTACCCGCGGGTTGCTAGCGTAACTTTAGTACTGAATAAACCATAATATACAGGCACGATATTTTAAAATCTCACGAGATATTTAGAATGTAGAAGTTTACTACAGTAACGGCTTGGACAATTTCTTTCTATCCCATTATGTTTTATTTTGTTTTATTTATTCATAGTAATCGACTCTTAAAGTACCCTAATTTTGTGGGTACATTCATAGTGTACCTCTTTATTTATTATCTAGAAAATTACATTTTTTAGCAAGGAGAATTATGATATAATAAATTTTTAAATTTTTGAAATATTTAATTCAATATTTTTATTTTTATGAATTAACGGATTTAACATTGCCACAAATTAATTTTTTTAATAAAATTTGATTACAAATTGGTGGTTCATTTATTCCTTTCTTTAATTTCTAACGGTTAGAAAATCAAAATTTTTCACTCCTTAGATTTTAGAACATTTTTAAGTTATTTAATATTTTGTGTTTAGGTTTAACATTTTTATTTTAATGGTGATTGAAAGTGTAAGTTTGACAAGTGACTTTTAATTTATGTGTGAACCCCAATTTTTTTAAAGAATCGAAAATGGAATTTACTCCTAATTTTTCGTTAGAGTCGCCACTTAATTTATTTTTTGAGTTTAGATTAAACTAAGAACGATCTAAGATGATTACTATTTTAACTAACCAAATTGATTAATTGGGCCAATTAATAGGACACCGAATCTATGAATAAAAGGAGAATTTGGACACTATGTCATAAACTCAATTTTATATTCGAATCAATTCCAAATGTAATGCAGGTTTAATGAAATGATTAAATCCAAAAATAAAATAAAAGAGTAGAAGAAGATGATTAAAACAAGGAGTTTTGAGTTTTTAGGCTTGCAATTTGGTGTGATATCCCAAATTATACTTCATATTCCATTTTTTATAGGAAATCAAGCCAATGTAGTTCAAATTTCCAAATTAATTGCGAGAAGAAAAATGCATTAATGCATGAAATATGTGTTGTGTATTTTAGAAAATGTCGGGCCTTTAGCCAAAAATTAATATTTGGCTGCCTAACAACAAAATATTTGAATTAGACACTTAGTGTCAAAAGAAGTGTAAATATAATTGAATTGTGTTTGACCTCTTTTTTGGAGGTTCCAATCTTTGGATGACTAACTGTTTGAATGTGCTAAGAGCTTGCCAAGTGTGGGTACACCAACCGAAATATGCGCCCAAATTTGACTTCTAGGATTGTGGATTGACTTCACGATAAACACTTTCCCAAAGCATTCCTAAGAAATTTTAGTGTTTGCATTGTTTTGAATCATGTTTAGAACATAATTCAATGGTTTGGTATTCATTTTCCAAGATTAAATCAACCAGAGAACAATTGGATTTTGTCTTTGCAAGATTAAATCAACTGGAAGAAGACTTGGATTATCTTTCCAGAATTAAATCAACCAGAAAGGAAGGATAACACAAAAAGCTTGTTCTTGGGCCGAAGAGTCGACAGAAGTAAGTGATTGCAAAGTTAATCCAAAGACGCACATTTGGATGCTTGAGATCTAAAGAAAATGGTTGTAGGATTGAACTTGAGACAAATAGATAAAAAAGACTTGATGAAGTATGTAATTGTATTTGAGTTTGAATTTGATTTGATTTGGATTTGTTGGTTGAGTTGTTGTTGATATTTGAATGTGTTGTTTTACAATGTATAAAGCTAGCTATTTATACAGAAATGTAAAGCAGTTACATAAGCTTTCCATCCAAAGCACTTAGCAGTTACGTAAGTTTTTCCTTCAAAGCTTTCTACCAAGGCACTTCTAGAGTTCCACTTCACACGTTTTGCTTTTATTTCGTTTATGCACTTTGACTTCGTAACTGCAACCAACCACCTATGGAAGTAATCTAGAGTCTTCCATTTTTGACCAAAAATTTAACTTCCACCATCCGACTTTAATCTCCCAAAAGCCTAACATCCAAACACTTAAAAATCAAATACAATAATGACCCAACCTAATTACAATTGAACGCAATTACAAGCAAACCCAAGTACAATTGAACTTAAAATTGAATTGAATCAAAAAATCAACTTTATGGCACAAACAATGCTCCCTTTAAATATTAAGATGGCTAATTTATAAGCCTATCCTGATATTTAAACCTTCCATAAATTGGTCTTGAAACATCTCTTTGGGAATTGGGCTTGAATTTTGGTTTTCCTTTACTGGAGATAGAGGGGATGTAGAGGAAGAGAACAATGGTCGTAGGTAGCCGGAGAGGCACCAGAGGTGGATGTATGGACGGTTGGAAGTTGACTGGAAGCCACTGGAAATCGAGAACAAAAGCAGAAATCTGAGGAAGAACAAGATCAAAACGACACACGGGCGTGCATTTTGATCAAAAGAGGCTCGGACCAAAACGACAGGCAGGGCTATGTTTTGATTGTTAACCCAGCGTCCAAAACGACAGAAACCCTTGCGTTTTGAGGAAAATAACATGCCCAGAACCTGAATTTTGGTAAAATCTCATTTTGGCCCTTAGACTTTCCTGTCGCGTGCATTTTAGCCCTTCTGGGCAGTTTTGCAAATATTATTTATTAATTTTTGATCCTTTGACTTTATTTATTTATGTTTTTACCCCATAAACTTTTAAAAATTATATTTTTGACTCCTCTTACCTAATTTGGACGTCCTGAATCCGTTTTTTACCTCAGAAATTTATTTTAAGGTTGTTTTTGGCTTGAAAACTTAAGATTAAATATTTTGTGAATCTTTTTTATTCAAATTGAGATTATTTTTATTATTTGGTTTGATTAATAATTATTTTGACTTTGATAATTATAATTATTATTAATTATAATTATTATATGATAAATAGAGTTAGGAAATTATTTTTAATATGATATTAAATGATTTTTAAATAGAAATATATATGGATTGAGTTTAAATTCAAGGAAAATATTATGGATTAATTTGGGAACTCAATTATTTCAAAGAATTAAATATCTAATCATGCAGCTAGGGCTGTAAACAAACCGAATCGAACCGAACAGTAATAGGTTCGGCTCGAGTTCGTTTAGGTATTCGTGGTATTCGAATTCGGATTCGTATTCGACTCGAACATCAATTAAAAGTTCGAATTCGATTCGACAACTATTCGAAAATATTCGTGAATAGTTCGATTAGTATTCGATTACAGTATTCGATTTAACTATTCGAATTATAGTTCGTTTAATCAAAAAATTGCTGCAAATAAATTGTTTTTAAACATTACAACCCAACTATTTTAACATATTAAATTTAAAATAACAAGTTCAAAACAAAAATTTACATTAATCCAATAGTTAATCCACACTAATTTCATTTTCTTCAAGCATCTGCAAAAAAAATTAAATTCAAATTAATTAAATTAAACTAAAAGAGTGAAAATTATAATTTCAAAAATTAAATTTACTCAATTCAAATTAATTAGATTAGACTAAAAGAATTGTAAAAATTATAATTTTAAACATTAAACTTACTCTATGCTTCCGCTTCAATCCACAAAAAATTTTCAACCAATCACCGCCACATAATAAGACCTTCAGGTCTCCGCTCCCAAAGATGCACGATGTTCATCAATAACTCTATTTCCAGAGCTAAAAGCGGATTTTGAAGCTACAGTTGTGATCGGAATTGAAAGAATATCACGTGCCATCCTTGATAGAATCTTAAACTTTAGATAGTGAGAATTCCACCATTGTAAGACATCAAAAGATTCCGAAGCGCACGTATGCAACCCTTCCTCCAAGTATATATCTAATTCTGATTTTTCTGATGGAACCAATGGTTCAACTTCTCTAACATAATAATCAAATTGATCAAACTCTTGTAGTTCAT
>CANUEY010086846.1:0-12740 GCA_948099555.1 Croton setiger
AAATCCTTTGCGTACGAGCGGTTCTTCATCCATTGCGAGGTGTTGGGTCGTGAGGGAAGGTGGATTATTCTTGATCTTGTTTCTTCTATCAAACGGGTAACTCGGGTTTTCTAGCCATTGCGAGCTATTGGGTCCGCGTCAGAAGAGGTTTGAACTGAAATAGAATGCAAGGATCAGCAATGAAATCCAAAGGCAGTTTGAATACCATGGAAGAAGAGACTTCAGCCTGAGGACATTGCTTGAAGCTAACAGAAATCAGCAATGATATTGATCAAAACAGAAGCAATAACGTCAGCTAGAACCACTTCTTAACTACATATTTGTGAATAATCAAACATGAAACTTAAATAATACTAAGGAAACAGCCATTATTTGATGCTCATATCATCCAATAACAATTGCATCCATAACAGAATCAAAGCAGTATCAATCTGGATAAGAACAGTAAACAGCAGAATTCAACAAAATGGGAACACAGCAGAAATAATCGATTCTCATCAATCCGGTTCCCAAACACAGCCAGACATTTCGAATAAGAAAATTAAATTAATAAAAAGGAATTAGGAATACCTCGAATTGTCTTTATATTTCTTTGATTCCAAATTGACAGAAACCTTACAGAAACTGGGTACAATTCTCAATCAAAGAATGATGTATAGCTTACAATCGAAATCAATTCCTAATATCAAATTAGTTTTGATATTGGAACTGTTCAGAAAATCAAACAAAAAAGGAATTGCTCGAAAAATCTAAAATCCCTAATTTCCCAAAAATAAACCCTAAGATTCTAATTTTTTACAAAAAATGTTTCGATTGCTCACAAAAATTCTTTTTCGATTCTTCTCTCTAACGCTCTCTCTGGACCTCTCTTTTCTGCCTTCCTGGCTTCGCGTTTATCCTCATTCGTTTCCTCTCTTGGACGCGTCTGGTACTGCCTTTTCCCTTTGTTCTTCGCTAGTTTCTCCACGTAACCATTCTGTTACGTTGGAGGAATTATTCTACGGACGATTCTATTTTTGCCTTCGCTGCACTCGTCTTCCATGTGCACCTTCTTCCAGGTCACCTTTGTCTTCAATCTTCAATTCTTCCTCTTCGGTTGTTCTTCTGTCTTCGTGTCTTTGAGTTTCAGTTCGAATGTTTCTGTTCTTTGACTGTTTGCTTTTTCTTTCATCTTTTTCTTTCTTTTTTTTTTCTTTTAAATTAAATCAAAACGATGTCGTTTCCATTGAAACAACGTATTTTGATTAAGAGTTTTAAGTTGAAATCAGTTTAATTCTGAACCGAACCAATTCGGTTCGATTCAGAATTAAACCTTTTCCTTCTTTTACCCTTTATTGTCTTTTTTATTCAACTTTTAACCACACTTCTTTTATCTCTCTTTCAATTAAATCCCTCCTTCCCATTTTAGCTTTTCAATTTTACCTCTTTTCTTTTCCTTTTCTTCAATTAAATCCTTTTCCTATTTTATACTCATTTTTTCTTCTTTTTTCTTCTTTTTAATTTTTCCTTCTTTTTCTTTCCTAATATATTTTTCTTTTCTCATTTTTTCTAAAAATAAAAAGAAACTGAAACTAAAAATAAGATAAATATATTTTTTAATTTGAATATTTTTCTTTTAAATTTTGGGGTCAAAAATTGAGCGTCAACACCAGGTTTTCTTAGGGGCAACTGACAGTGTCAGTTCTGTCATCATTCCTCAGGGTTGGTCAGCTAAAGCTTAGGATCTCTCTCTCATTTTATTATTAGAATCATCTTATCATGTAGATTTTTGTGATATGGTTTGTAATCTATTAATGCCTATGATTAAACGAATATATGATATAGTAAATAAGGTATGACATGTCATATGCATGTAGGACGTCATTGCATTACATTTACAGTTATTATATGTTAATAGTGCTTGTGTGTCTGTGTTGCTCATATGCTGGATCTCTATAGAGACTTATAGCATAGATGTTCTTTTGTGACATGTTAAGAATGTTTTAAAAAAAGAAGACATGTTTTATGACATAAGAGTATAAGTAGAGGTGTTAGAGGCGGTCTAAGCAAAAGTTAGAGCGTAAAAAACAAGAAAAAAAAAGAAAATGAAGAGTACATTCAAATCTTTGTAAGAGAGTCAACTGAAAATTTATAAATCACAAAAGTGTCTTCAAATCCTTTTTTAGAATTCATTTTAAGAAAACATTTCAAAGGTGGTCTTAAGAGTCATTCTCAAGCGTACATCTAAAATATTGTTTCACATTAAGTCATCTTTTAAAACCATCATAAGACGTAAACTATCTCAAGTCATTCCATAAAATTATGTCATTTGAGCCATGATCAAAATGCAAGTCATCAAATGCCGTAAGGCACTAATCAACGCCAGTCATCCAATGCCACAAGGCACCAGCCAACGCAAGTCAAATCATGTCATCTCTCAAGCCGTCATAAGGTGCAAATCATCCATTTTTTGGTTTATATAATTTAGCTTACTAGGTTACAAGCAACCCTAACAAAAAAAACTCATCTATCAATTCAAAGCTTTAAATGGCTCATTGCCTTCAAAAAGAATTTCTCATTAATGTTGAGTCTTCTCCATATTCCATTTGGGATCATCATTTCTTCGATCTCTTCATAATGTCATTCTAGCAACGAAATTTTCGGCATTGTTTGCTTTCTCGTGCTCCTTAGCAGCTTTGCTTGTCTCAATTTTTCAATTGAATAGACAAGTTCGCTTAAGTGAAAATCAACAATTGGGAAAGTGGCAAAACCAATATTTTTGGGGTAGGATGTGATAAAAGTCTTCACCCTTCTTCCTTAATAAAGTTAAAAGTCATGATGATCATTACAAAGAACTTTCAAGTATTATAAGTATTAGCAGCCTATCACTTCAAGCTCCTTGCTAAAAGTGGTTTGAGCCTAAGTTTTCATTACCTAAGTGGAACAACCCACATCAGCCAATAACATTGCAAGTTTTCTCAAGCAAGGTTCATGTCTCTTCTATTATCAATCCAAGCCAAAGTACATGAGCCCTAAAGATCATAGGACTTAACATTAACTTAGAGAAAATCTCAGTTCATTGGCACATCCATTCGAACTAAAACTTGAAACCAACTTGCATCTTCTCGAATCTATCTTTTTGGACTTTCGGTAGATCTTTTGTCCAAATCTAATTTTCAAGCCCTCAAAAGAGGCAAAATTCTCTTTTAAGCCTTTATAAAAATTCTTCTTTAAGTCCTTATAGGAGGTAAACCGCATTAAGCCCTCATAAAAGGCAAATAATCTTTTCAAGTCCTCATAAGAGGCAAAATTCTCATTTAAGCCCTTAAAGGAGGCAAGAACTTCTTTTGGCACTAAGTGTCCATCTTCAAAATCAATTTTGGCACCAAGTGCCCATCATCAAATCGATTTTGGCACTAAGAGTCCACCTTTAATCAATTTTTCCATAGAATGATTGATATATAATTGAATTGAAAACATATGAATAATTAAATTTTTAGGACTCGTAATTGTTGGTACACGTAAATAAGGGGATTTGCTAGGATTTTTATTTTATGCAACCATTTAATTTATGGTGGCACAAATAATTAAAAGGGGGTAAATATGAATTTAATAAAAGGAAAAATAAATCATTTTTTCGTGTTGATAAAATATTTTATCGGTAGTGTCGAGGTACGGGGTGTTGATTGGACAACAAATATTTTTGTCCTGATAATAATAATGATTATGAATATATAAGATGGATCGTAGGAAGTTTATTTGGGTAATGGTATTTGGGTACGTAGTAAGTCCCGTCTTGAGCCGAGGTTAGGCTTTTCAGGGTAGTAATTTAGAGGTTGCATACTAAAAATCCAGATAAATGTTTTAGAATTTCTCTTATAATTGTTAAACATGGAACCTTTTTTTGTAAAAATCTGCTAGCACATCCAGATCTGAAGGTTCAAAATTATCAAATAATAAAAGAATCATTATGAATACTCGAATTTTGAGGCCTAGAAAATCGAGTTTCTCAGAATGCAAACAATCATCTCGGACCGATGTCGCCGGTAAATTGCACCGGAAGTATGCCTTCATGGTATCAGAAATGTCCAGAATATTACGAGGATAATGAAAATGGCCTCAGAAAATTCATCGGAGTCCTGGAACGTCCCGAAAAGGTTTCGGGACGAAAAACCCACAAAAAGCAGCTCTCCCAAGGCACCCCTGGCCGCCCTCCAGGGCGCTCCGGGCCGCCCTAGGTCAAATTTTGGCCGAGTTTTCCCTATAAATAGCCCCTAAAGGTCATTTTCACTCACAACTTGAGCTGTGTTGACAGCTGCTCTCTTCTCTCTTTTTGCTCTTGGCGATTCCTTATCACCAGACAATTCTTTACTGCTTTCTGCGTTACATTGTTGTGTTTTTGTGCATTCATTCATAATAATCACTTAATAAAAAGTCCAAATCAAACTGAAACTACGGAGTGGACGCCGACTACCACAAGTATCCATCTCAACTTAATCTTTTTGGTTTAATGCTCCTCTTCTCTTCTTATCCTTCTCAAATCATGCATACATGACATTTTGCATGACATATTCACATTTTTTGCCGCAGCGCCACATCAAAATCACTCTTTTTGGCCCTAAGGCCTAATAAATCAAACTTTTGGCCGTAGAGCCACATCAAAATCACTCTTTTTGGCCCTAAGGCCTAATAAATCAATCTTTTGGGCCACAACGCCACTCAAAATCACTCTTTTGGCCCCAAGGCTTAATAAATCAATCGTTTGGCTGCAGCAAATCACTATCTTTGGCCCTAAGGCCTAATAAATCAATCTTTTGGCCTCAGCGCCACCCAAAATCACTCTTTCTGACCCTAAGGCCTAAATAAATCAACATTTTGGCCGTTGTGCCATTAGATCATCTTTTCGGACTCGATGTCGTAAAATCACAATTTTGGTCCTTAAACCACCTTTTGGCCCCGATATTGTAAAATCACAATTTTGGTCCCTAGACCACCTTTTTAGCCCTGATGCCGTAAAATCACAATTTTGGTCCCTAGACCACCTTTTCGACTTCGACGCCGTAAAATCACAATTTTGGTCCCTACACCACCTTTTCGGCCCCAACGCCGTTAAATCACAATCTTGGTCCTTAGACCACATTTTTGGCATCCAAATGCTTAAAAAAAATTTTGGCCTAAGGATTATCAATCCTTTGACATTCACACATACACTCATAGCATGCATACATGCATTCCCCTTTTACCACGCCTTTAAAGGCTATATTAGGCTATATTAAAATACATTTACCTTGATCTCTTATACAAACGAGAGTATGTAGACATATTTGGGATCTAACCCCGAATAGCAAGTCCACCCCTTTTCTAAACTCCTTGTTTACATCCTGCATCACATACATAAAGCATTAGGTTAGTTGAATGTTGCATAACATAGCTTCTGAATCCTCCTCGGGTTCGTAGACTGGTGTCTTTCAATCATTGGGTCGATTAACCTAGAAATAAGTTAATCATTAAAATGGAGACACTAGGGGTTCTTTCTTAATTTTTCCCTTATAAAAAAAATAAATTAAGTGGCAACTCTAGACAACACATATCCCGAGTGAACATCCCCAGCCAACCCGTCTTCACAGACGGGGCTCGAAGGGCTCGGTAAAGGTTCACAATCTGGCGAATCCACTGAGGACCTAACTTGTAAAGCTAAGTGAGGGCCACCATTGCATTCATTTGACTAACCCACCCTTTAGGGTACCCTTTTTTCTTTAGTAATTTGTTTTGTAGGATATTAATATTTTGGAAGACAAGTGCCCTTTCCTTAAGGAAGCATGAAAAGATTTGGACTATAAAAAAAAAATTGCATTTGCATCTATTATGCACGATTGAATTTTTTAGCATAAAAAATGAATTTCAAATGAATTTCTTTTCTCTTTGTTCAAACTTCTGAGTCGGGATAGCAAGTAGCGCTTGATGGCAGGTCTTCTTGATTATGTTCAAGGACAGCGAAAGTCTCACATCTTGGTACCACAAACCACTTCTAATCCTTTTCTAGGTGGCCCAAGAGTAAGTCTTACTGTTGGAACCACGCGAAGTTCCTTGTTTTACATGTGGCGAGGTATATCCTTACTCTAGGTGCACGAGGGTCCCTATTAGCCACTCAGTTTTCTCATTCAAATTAGAACCTTCCCCTTAGGGTACCCTAGAATATTGCATCATCCCATGACATTTAAATGAATTATGGCGTGATGATTTGTGCATTCATGCATTCATACAACCAAGAGAGAGAAAAAAGAGAGGAAGGAAAAATGGGATAAATGAATTAATGGATAATGCCTTAATTGGACTAAGAGTCTATCCTATACCTTACCTTACACCATACCTTACCCCAACACCTAATCCTTTCCCTTTATCCACACAGGTACTTATCCTCAAAGTGCTCTCACCTACTCTAGAGTCTCCACCAACAAGTCCTACACCCTCTCCAATGGCTTCTTTAGATGATATCAGAGCACTTTTGAGAGAATATGCTGATGAGATCAATGCCCAAATGGAAGTCAGAATGGAAGCTAGAATAGCTGAAGACCTGGTGATGACGCTCCGGTTTTTTTGGTTTTTGACAAAAAAAAGTGACAAAACGTTTTGGATTCGTCGCCTAACTAGTCGGTCTTAGAAACATTTTTCCGAGTCGTCACCCTTCGGGAATTGATTTTAGTTTTAAGAAAAACTAAACCAAATTTTATTTTTGACAATTGACTCTGTTTTGATTTTTTGATAAAGTAAAGTCTGAACCATAGATTTTGGATAAGAGGGTTGGGTACGTTAGCCGAAATTTCATTTCGACTAACGCCCGGATTTACCAGCCTTTGAAACCAAATTCGTTTTCCAATTTTAAGTTAAGACCTTATTTATGAGAAACTGACTAAGGATGTTCCTAATTCAGTGATTAAAGTCGTTTGCGCAAACACACAACAGAAAGCGGTAAATTGCGGAAAAATAAAGTGCGGAAAATTTAAATAGTCCAGCCCTTAGTTCTAATTATTCTTTCTCCGATTCCGGAGAAAATAATTACAAATAGGTACTAAAAATTTACATTCTACCCTTTTAATCCCAATTTAAACCCACTTCCTAAATTAAACATTTCAAAGCAATCATAGAAAAATTACAAAACTGTCCGTGAAATTTAGAAAAATTTCAAATAGGTCCTTAAAATTAAGAAAATAACCAAAACAGCCTAAAATCATCCAATTTATCTAAACAATCTATAGAACATGCAAAATCAACATTCAAGGACTAATCATGCAAAATTTCAGTTTGGTCCCTCAATTTTGTAAAAATTACAAATTTGCCCATATTTCTAACTTTAATGCTTTATCATGCTTTCCTATAGAAATCTAGCCAAATTTGTTTCAATTGCACAACACAAGCAGAATTTATCAAATGATTCACTTGTTTTGACAAATTATAGATTAGTCCTTAAGAATATCAAAATTTCACAATTAATCCTATTCATTCTGTTTCATACATCTTTTCCCCAAAAAATAGCATATGACATTTATAAGATGCTCAAACAATCCAGAAGCAATAAACGAAAGACACTTTGAGAACAACATTAACCCTAAGATAATCTCATACTACCACAAGCTAAACCTAAACTGCCTTCTCATTTCAATCAAAACAGAAACATTCAATATCAATTATTGATTTACCACAACAAGAACTAACATAATTCTTCTCAAGCTTCGTTTACGTCGAACGACTGTAAACAAGCCTAAAACTTAACTTATTCACATTCTTTACTTAATTCAATAGCATATTCAAATCATTAATTTCTTAACAAATAAGAAACTTCTATTTAAAAAATGATGTTAATGCGATGAAAAATATAAAAATGCATGTTATGCTTAAAATGATGTCATGAAGGACGATTGGTTTGGTTAGGGATGTCATAACTAAAATGTAGCTTTGTCCCCAAAGCTGCCTGTAAACTCTACTAAAACCGCGAAACAAACCGTGGATCCCTGTCTGACACAATAGATAAAGGAACTCCATGTAGCCTGACAATTTCATGTACGTACTCCATAGCCAACTAATCCAGTGAAATACCCCATCTGATTGGGATAAAATGAGCTGACTTTGTAAGCCGATCCACGATTACCCAAATGGTGTCATTCTTTCTCTAGATTTTAGGCAAAGCAGTGACAAAATCCATAGTGATCTTTTCCCATTTCCACACAGGTATAGGCAAAGGTTGAAGTTTACCTGTTAAAGCTTGTGTTCAGCCTTAATCTGCTAGAAAACCAGACATTTAGCCATAAATTCAGCCACATCTCTCTTGATTTTGGGCCACCAGTAATGAGTCTTTACTGATTGGTACATATTTGTCGCTTATGGATGCATGGTATACACTGTATTATGTGCCTCGTAAAGGATCTCATTACGTAACCCATCCACATTTGGAACACAAAGTCTGTGATTCAACATTAATATATCATTTTCAAGAGTAAAAGATGTCACCTTTTCTCGTTTCACCCTGTCAATGATGCTTAAAAGTTACGGATCCCTCGATTGGTTCTGTTGTATCTTCTTATAACACCGGTCTCACTTTCCAGGTTACCAATAACACATTCTCTGAACCCTCATCCAGGTCAATCCTCAACTTCTTCAACTCACCCACAAGTGATAAAGAGGACACTTGTGAATAGATTGAAGTACCATTACCCTTTCGGCTAAGGGCATCAGCTACAACATTAGCTTTGCCTAAATGATATTCAACGGTGCAGTCGTAATCCTTAAGAAACTCGATCCACCTCTTCTTTCTGGAGTTCAACTCTTTCTATGTCATCCAATACTTCAGACTCTGATTATCTGTGAATATCTGGAAAGTTCCCCATACAAGTAATGGCTTCAAATCTTTAAGGCAAAAAACAACTGCGATTAGCTCGAGATCATGGACTGGATAGGACTTCTCATGTGTTCTCAGCTGTCGTGAAACATAAGCAATGACGTTACCCCTCTTCATCAAGACACAGCCCAAACCTTGATGAAATGCATCACTGTAAACCACAAAACCCCATGTACCTAAAGGAATAGTCAACACTGGTGTTGTGGTTAACTTTTCTTTTAGCTTGTCAAAACTCTGCTGAAAAGCTTTAGACCAAACAAAAGGAACATCTTTTCTCAATAACATAGTTAAAGGCACAACAATAATAAAGAATCCCTCGATAAACCGGCGATAGTAACTGGTTATACCAAGGAAACTCTAAATATCGGTGACACTCCGGGGTTGTTGCTAGTTCATAACTGCTTCCACTTTTCTGGAATCCACTTCTATATCGTTGGCTGATATGAAGTGGCCCAAGAACATAACATGATCCAGCCAAAATTCACACTTACTGAATTTGGCATACATTTGTTTCTCCCACAGAATCTGTAAAACAGTCTTCAGATGCCTCTCGTGCTCCAATGGACTCTTAGAATAAATCAATATGTCATCAATAAACATGATAGAATACCTTGTTCATTAATGCCATAGACACAGTTAGAGCATTTGTCAACCCGAATGGCATTACTAAAAATTCATAATGGCCATATCGAGTCCGGAAAGTAGTCTTCGGAATATCCTCTGTGACAATCTTCAACTGATGATATCCATATCTCAAATCAACCTTGGAGAAAACTTTAGCTCCTCGCAGTTGATCAAATGATTCATCCACTCTAAGCAATGGATACTTATTCTTAATAATTACTTGATTAAGTCTGCGATAGTCGACACACAACCTCATAGTGCCATCTTTCTTTTTAACAAACAGCATTGGCGCACCCTAAAGGGATACACTGGGTCTAATAAAACCCTTATCAAGTAACTCCTGCAACTGTTTCTTTAAAAACCTATAATTCCAGTGGTGCCATCTTGTAAGGAGAAAGAGATATTGGTGCCATACCTGGAATCAACTCAATAGAAAGCTCTGTCTCTCTATTTGGTGGCAAACCTGGCAATTCATCTGAAAAGACATCTGAAATTCCCTGACAACTGGAATATCTTAAACATTACTGTTCACTTCTCGTGTTTCAATGACTTATGCCAAGTAAGCCTCACAACCCCTCTGTATCAGATTAAAAGCTATCATAGCTGATATCAAATAGCTCAGTACTTCCTGTCGTTCCCCGCAGAAAAAAATCTTTGACTGCCTTAGTGGCTCAAAAATAAACTCTTTAGCAAAACAATCTACCTTTGAACAATGTTGAGCCAACCAATCCATACTTAAAATAATGTCAAAATCATGGAAAGACAAAATTATCAAATCTGCCAGTAACACGTGTCCCATAATAACAATCTGACAATATGGATATAACTGACTCACTTTTTGTAACAACCTAACCTATAACCTTTATGTCATAAATCATGCCATTTTTTTAAAACATTCTTATCATGTCACAAAAGAACGTCTATAATATAAGTCTCCATAGAAAACCAGCATATGAGCAACACAAACACATAGGCATTTTGACATATTAAAACTCTACATGCAATGCAATGACGTCCATCATGCATATTACATGCCATACATTACTTACTATATCATTAATTTGTTAATCAAAGGCATTATTAATATGTTACAAAAAATATGACAAAAATTTACATATGTTAAGATGATTCTAATGATGAAATGCGAGAGAGAGATCCTATACTTCAGCTGATCGACCCTGAGGAATGATGACGGAACTGACGCTGTCAGTTGCCCTAAAGAAAACCTAAAATCATGTAAAAGCAATTTAATGAGTTACATACTCAGTAAGTGTAAACTATAAAATATGAATAAATCAATAATTCATAACTTCAAAATATTAAACAAAACATGTCGTAGGCAAACTTATTTCATAGGATTCCTCATAAGTCACAGATACTATAATCTTTGTTACCTTACATTTCCAAATATTAGTCAAATCATGATCATATACAAGTGTAAACCACATCATATAAATCAAATTTTGAATTCAGTTTATCATAACTTAGCAAAATATTATAATTCCAGAACATAGTTCAGCTTAATATAATTTATCAAAATAACATGGTTCCAAATCATATTCATCATCTCATATCATAGCAATATCATAAGATGCATAATGACATGTCTTTCTTTTTTCTTTAGTTGTGATTTATCGACCAAGTGTTGCCCTAGGAATTTCACGGCATATCAGTAACCATAGCTGGCCAGCAAACCTGTAAGACTGGAATATCGTCGATCAAAAGTGATCCAAGGATCAACCTTTATTATGCAGTATTCACCAGATCATTCTGCATCGTATAGGAACCGTAGGTCTCTCTATAACATATAGGACTCGTATGTCTTTCTATATCAAATAGGACCCGTAGGTCTTTCCGTCAAATCATATAAAAGCCATAAATTTCTCTCGTGAAATTTGCAAAACACTGGTTACGATAATCACAATGGCCATATTTAAGTCCTGTGGAAATGCATTTATATAACATACATTTCATATCGTCATGCTTCATATAATCATGTGACTGAGCTTCAATACCGGTTAAAACAATATATATATATATCTCTATAATCAGATCACATAACTCAATTGGTTGGGTCTCAGTATCGACTCAGGAACCACAAATATCACAATTCATATATCAGATATTTCCAATTGACCGGGTTTCAGTACTGGTTCAAACAGTTCAGTGATAGCATATAACCGCAATCTTATATATCACAGATGACCAGGTTTCAGTACCAGTCCAAAAATTTCAATATAGCATACTTAAAAAATTCACAAAGTCCAAATCAAACATATAAGTAAGTGGGTTTAGCACTTACCTCACTACTGTGAACTCGGATGACCCTCGGGTTGCTTAGCCCGCACCGCTCGAGGACTCGATGCTTCTATAATGCATAACATAGCAATGATGTTCAAATAATCAAATTAGAAGTCAATATATGCTATGATGCATGATTTAATATTTAATCTCTGAAATAATTGAGTTTAAAATTAATTCGTATAATTTTCTGTGAATTTGAAACAATTGATAAAATTTTCCTATTTAAAACCATTTTATAACATATTAAAAATAATTATCAAACTCATTTTATCATATAATAATTATAATTATTAAAACCAAAACTATAATTAAATAAACCAAATAAATAATTTAAACCAAATTCATAATTAAATTCTTTAACAAAATATTTAAATCTTAATTTTTGGGCTTAAAACGATCTTAAAATAAATTTCTGACGTCAAAAACGGATTCAGGACGCCGAAATTAGGTTGGTAGGGTTAAAATGTAATTTATAAAAGTTTGTGGGTAAAAAATATAAGCAAATATAAACTTTAAAGGCTAAAAAGCAATTTTACCAAAGTTCAGGTGCTAGGCGCGCAAAAAGACACAAAACGCGGCCTCTCCTATCGTTGGGAAGTCAAAACGCAAAATGGGTGTGCATTTTGGCCACTACTTCGCAGCCCCGCCCACATGCGTCCATCCACGCGCCTCTGGCTCCAAAACGCATACCCTCTGTGCCATTTTAGGCCAGCCTCAGCCACCTGCTAGTCCCTGCTTCCTGCCCAGAAAATCAGTCCCTCAAGCCTACTTCTCGATGACCATACATCCTCCTCCGATGGTGTTGACGCTTGATTTTCGCCCCCGAAAATTACCGATGATGATAAAAGTTCCAAATGCAAAATTTCCAGAATTCCGAAGCAGCTCGGTTCTTCTTTCTCTTCAAAAATATTTAAATGTTTTTAATTCCAAAATTTTCTTC
>CANUEY010087037.1:0-10867 GCA_948099555.1 Croton setiger
GTGGCCTATATCAGCTAGGGAAGCTGTTCCACACTATTTCATATTTGAATACCTCAAAGATGGTTTGATTGTTGTCCTTATAAATGCGGTCAGTCCCTTAAAATATTGAAATTCATATATCAATTCTAATTTCTTTTAGCCATTTTATTTTGGTATATTCATTTAATGGTTGGTAAAGGCTACACAAGAAAACTTCATTACAATATTGCTTTCAGATCTCAGATTTGGACAGCATTGACAAAAATAACCATGGATTTACCAGCGATAGCATCCCTGAAGCAACAGACGTGGTGAGGATTGGCTTAGTAGGAGGCTTTGCCTTGCAAAAAGTAACCTCAGAAAGAAGTTATTTCCGGTGAGTTTAACTATCTGTCCTTTTTGTACAAGTCTTTTTTCAGCGCCTCAGCTTCACAAAATCATAATCCCCATTATCATCTTGAATGTTATTACCGTTTCTCTTCCATGTTCAATGCCATATTCTCAGTATAATTTTTTAAAACAAAATCTTATTTAGATTTTAAACAAACTTATTTACTGTGCCCTTCTTACCTTTTCAACCCCTTACCATACTGTTGGTAGTTTCTTGTCCTTACTGATATATTGAACTGTTCATGTGTACCTGGCAGCCCTCAGACAAAAGTTTTCCTCAATTTTTTTTTTTAATTTGTGGCTTTTTATTGATGTATATGTTCCTTTCTCCATTATTTCATTCGTGCTTAATCTTTTCAAAACTGTTAATTATGTTGCTGTAATAGTTTAGGACAGAGAATTCTTGAACAAAGGACACCTTTCTCTGTTCATTACAGGATGAAAATGAACTCTAAATAGTTTAATAAATTACTTAATGTGATAGAGGGATACTACCAGGACATGGGCCAAAGACGAGATGTATATCATTTATCTTTTTTTTCCTTTAATCTTAAAAAACCCATGCAGTGGTTTGTATTTGGTTCCAAGTGTTACTATCTCTGAATTTTACAGTAGTAATACCTGAATATGGCAGGTTCTCCACTTATATATTTGCAAGATTTTTTTATCAGTTTTGTTGATTTGAGAATGCAAAATGACCTCAGCAAAGCTGGGTAATATAAAAAGTGTGATTGTTACTATAAACCATGAAGCTTTTCATTGAGCTGCTGGCAAGATATATTAATCTTACGATAATTTTTGAGTTGGTTTCAGATGATGCATAGTGGAGTCAATAAAGTATGTCCATTGTCCAATAATGATCTCATGGTCAGTATAATTGATTGGAGTGGACTCAAAAGTGTGCCGGATGATAAATGCTGAGTTGGTTTCATGCTTATACAGTGGTGTCTCTTTCATATAATATGAATAGCCTGTACAGTTGATATCTTGTGAAAATATGATTGTGTACTTAAGCTTATTAAGACAACTGTAAACTAGCTTACTATATAGCCTATTTGGTTGTCGGTATTAATGCTTCAACAAAATGTTTGCATCTGAATAAGAAGATTGACTAATTAGGAGAACATGTAAATGAGTTGATAGAAGGAATTTGTCACTCAATAATTTATGCTATTTCAATTTCTGTATCTTCTATAGGACTATTGCAACTGTGGATTTGAAGGTGGATTTTGTCCCTCCATCCTTCATAAACTTTATCTCAAGGCAGCTCATTGGCAGTGGTTTCAGACTCTATCAAAAGGTTACATGTCCTCTTATGCAACTCTGTAGGAAAAACTCATTAGTTATGAAGGAACTTCTTGGTATCATTGAAATAAATCCTCATTAGAACAGTTTGACTGTTTTCAGTGACTTCCAATGATCTAACTATTGCAGGCAGTAGCTTCTGTCTCCAGCTATGATGAAGATTATGGGAAAGCTTTGGAGGATCCAATGTATGCTCGAATACGTGAGGCTCTTTATTCTCTTGATGATCGTAATGGAACTACAAAACTTCCACCACAAGATCGTTCTATGCAAGATGAGCAGAAAAGCTTGGTTGATATGGAACAGAAGAGTCAGAGAGGTGATGGCGCACATGAGTCTGTGCTGGAGAATGCACAAGTAGTTGAAGAGGAGATAGAATTTGGTATGATTGAAGAGAAGGAGAAGCATGAAAACAGACATTTGAGGGATGAAACAAAGGACATGGATCAGGCTAAACCTAAACCTAGTAATGGCCATGCAGTTGAAATTTTGCAAAATACTGCACAGGCTAGAAATAGGAAAAAATTCGGTGAAATTGTGGAAGAAGAGAGTGATGACAGTGTAGAATTAGAGAATAGTGATAAAAGCATAGGTCAACCCTTAACAACCACAGTTGCACATAGGAGTCCTGTGAACTATAAAACAGATGTTCTTCTTAGTCCTCGGGTGGAACGAGCTTTAGCAACTTTAGAGAAGGCTATTTCGTTGGTTCGAGAACGTGGATTTAGTAATACAGCAGCGCAGTCCTCCGAGTTAACTGGAAATCCAGAAAAGAGTGTAGAAAAGGATTTGAGTTCTGCAGAAGATAGTGCATCGTCTTCAGATACGGAGTTCTCTGTTGACATAACCGGCAAAGGAAATACTGCGGAGAGGAGTCCACATGAATCGAGGAATGGCTCGTGCAATCATGGTGTCAGGTACTATATGTGAATGCATGCCTTTAGTAATCATATATATTAATGATAATGACTCTGATATCTTGAAGTCTGCTATCCCATAAAACTTTAACTCTGAACAATACCACTATTTTTCCCGTTGCATTTTGTGACCCATGTTCCTCTACTTCAATATTTGTTTAGCAAGGGTTTAATTGTAGGTTATCTATTTTCACAAACAAGTTTAATTCGGGTACTGGTTTGATCTTATTTAGCACGATCGTGGGATCAGATTCTAACACGATGGGAGTAAGCCATGACAAGGTAGCACCAATGCCACCAGAACAGCATCTTTCATGTCCTAGTGAAAGTAAACAGCAGCAGGTCTTGCGTTCTTCCACCGATGGGGCCACTTATGTACCCAATACAGGTCCAATGTTGCTAGACAATAAGCAAATGAAGATTCAGGTAAATGGCAACCATGAAAATGTATTTCAAGAAAAGAAGAAATCAGATGGGAGGAAAAACCGTAAGTTTTGTTGTTTTGGTCTCAGTAGTAACGGATACTTTGAAAAAGGAAGAACATAGAGAAATAGCAAATCTTCATTTGAAGCGTTCATCCAGAAAGTGTATCTACAGTATGCCTTCACAGAAATTACATTGCAAATAGATTAGCGGTTTGTGCTGTAACGTTGCATGTATTATACAAATTCTTTATAATATAATTTGTATATTTTTTTTTGGCCTTTGGCAAAGATGTTGAATAAGTTATACAAGCACTTGCATGCATGATGAGGTTGATATTGTACCATTTGAAATTTTGAGACTATATTTGGCACTGTTTTCTTTCTGTAATCCTCTCCTCAGGCCTTGGGGTGTGCATGGTTTCTGAGGTTGATAATTATAATTTAGGCTTTTGACTTTGTATTTCTGCGACTCTCCCTGTTCAGTAATCGGGTTTGGTTCTCGAAGCATCTCCCCTACTTGCTATTGTCATTCCAACGATATCGATTCAAACATTGTCTTCGATTAATCCAACAAGCCAGAAACGATTTTTATTTAGGCGAGAGAAACCCAGAAAGGTGATTAAAAAAGGAAAAAGGAGAGAATAGAGGAAATAGATTTCGAGGAACGACAGAAAAGAGGTATTTCTTGGAAAAAATAAGGGGAAGCCATTTTGTTAATCCCTTTCTGAAACCAGGTAATCTCTCTTTAATAGTTCAAAGATTGGGTTCATTGTGAATAACTCCCTCCTTCAATTAAAATGTAGGCACTGAAGTAAGTTTGGGTACTTTCTCCTTCAACTTTATTCATTTAGGTTAAAAACGCTACAAAATGTTGAGAAGAAGGGAGTTGTGGTCACCTCTCCCTGCAATTCTCCGACGCAAAGCTCTTCCTTTGACGGCATATGATTTCGTGTTCTATCGTTCTTTATCAACGGCAAAAATCTACTCTTCCAACTTCAACGGCATAAGTTCTAGGGCTTTCATTAGCAGAAGTAAATTCCACTTTCTCGGAAATCCTCTCAAATTTACCGTGAAAAACTTATGCTCTGAGTCAGCTAACAAAGTTAATGCTACTTGCTGGCGCTGCAATGCACAGCCGCAATGGTCTGCATTTCTGGTTTGCGAGTCGTGCAGAGCCATCCAGCCTGTTGATCAGTCTGTTGATTACTTCCAGATTTTTGGACTGTAAAGATTTTACCTTCTCTTTTTCCCAAATTCTGTTGTCAATTAAAAAGAACATTGGTGTTAATTTAATGATGACAGGGATAAGAAGTATGAAATAAAGGATGAGAATCTGGAAGGCAAATATAAAGACTGGCAGAAAAAGTTGCATCCTGATTTAGTTCATTCAAAATCTCAGGTTCAATCCAATATTTATTTATAAAAGATTAATTTATTTTCTTTATTTCTTTTCTAAATTTGATTAGTTCGTTATGTTTTCTTTTTGCTTCAGAAAGAGAGGGATTTTGCCGCTGAGCAGTCTGCACGGGTTACTGATGCGTACAGAACTCTTAGCAATCCTCGGTTGCGGGCAGTATATATTGTAAAACATCTCTTCTTATTCCGCGTGTATTATTGTTTTTGTTGGATTATTAGTTGAGTGAAAGATTACATGGTCCATTAGTTTGAATTCTTATTTTGAACCTTTTTCAATATGGGCAACTTCCATGTTTGTCTTTTTCTTGTCTTCAAATAAATATTTGACTGTGCAGAATTGCTGGACACTGGCTTAGGTTAACCTTTTCTGATTTACTGAGTTTCATTGACATGGATTATGACCATCCTTGGAATTTGCTTAATTAGGTGAAAAATGTACATGGATTGCCAGAGGTATTAGGAAGATGGTAAGGAAAGGTTAAAACACACAAGACAAGCAATGGTCCTTTGTAGTTTTGAATACAGTTAGTAATTCACTCTTCTCTTTGGAATCTGCCACTTCGTGGACTTCTTGATGGACTTTCATGATTAGATAATCTATCAATGCCTTTGTTCCTTCCTCCTAATTAACTTGTTGTATTAGTTATTTTAAGAATATCTATACAATCTTTTTTTTTTTTTTCAGCTAAAGCTGAAAGGAGTTGACGTCGATGAAAAAGAAACCATTTCAGAGCCACAATTGTTAGCTGAGGTAAGTTATAAGAATTTGATTTGGCTTGCCAATAAAATTTAATTAAGAAATTAGCTACTATGCAAATCCTAGTTTTGTTCAACTTTTTTTTTTCCTTTCCAAAATCAATTGAACTATCAAGGCGTCAGTCAGATGTCTCTTTTGTTCCTTGTTTTGCATTTTTCCTTTATTGAGCACACATTGCTGGATTTTGGAATAGAAATTTGTCTTTCTAGATTAGCAAAATTATTGTATATAATTGAACAAGGTCAATAGGTATTGTGAGCTTTTGGCTGTTGTGTCGATGTTGGTTGTGCATTTAGCAGTATATCTGTGTTGGTGTAGTGGTTAAAGTAGAATAAGGGGATTGCTTTCCTTTTTGTCTAATCCTTTACTATTCTCCAAGAATTTCTTCTTATAGCTATTAAGCTAATGAAGCATGAAACTGTTGTTGAAGACCCAATTGGTCATTTTAACTCATCAAATTTTTATTTTTTTTGAGTGAATTGACTTGCTTTGATCTCTTGCTGATGCATGAGTTCAAGGACTCCATGGGCTAAATATCTGTAGATTTTTCATTTATCTTTTCCTGTTCCTAAAATAAGGAAATGTAATAATTTATTGTTTGAATATGCAGATTATGGAAATAAGAGAAGCTGTTGAAGAGGCGCCAAATTCTGAGGCTTTAACTAATATTCAATCTCAGGTTTGGCTCTTTCTTGGAGCATATGCTGCAAATGATCATGAACTGTGTAACTTGTGCATTGGGGGATTGAAAATTTTAATATGCAACTAAAAGGCTCAGACTGGGGTTCTGCATGACTATTTTTTTAATTTTGTTTGAGAAACTCAGCAGGACATCCTGTTTATATTTTCTACATTATAGTGTGCTGACTGTTACTATAATTATTTCCTGGTAGATATATTCCAGACACTTGTTGAGCTTCTACAAGCCATTTTAATTAATTGATCATCCTAATTATTTTAAAGATTTCAATTCAGATATGTTAAATTCTTCAAGCTTACATTTCTATGCAAGTGTGCAGGCAGCAATAAAACCAACTTCCTTCTTTGTGTTGTCTATGCAGATGAGAGAAAAATTGCAGCACTGTTCAACCCTTTCAAAATTGTCTAAATTCTCTCATGCTAAGAAAACCCAATTGCCACAACAAGCAGAAAATGGCACTATCAATCCCCTTTTCAAAGAGATCACTGCAATTTTAGGAGCTGACAATTTAGTAGTATGGAAAGAACTCCATCCGGAAAATGTTGGATCAAATGATGAATTGAAGTCTTGCACAGGAGGTGTTTGTGGAAACGTCGAGCTGAACAATGTATTGAATGGGAAGGATAGTTTGTTGGGTTCGGACAGTAACCAGATAAGAAATTTGAATGAAATTGATGTTGCTCCTATTGTTCATGACATTGTTGGGATCTTACGTGAAGAAAATGGCCCTGTCCCTATGGAGGAGAGGTTAGAAAGTCTAGACTTTCAGTTTGAACCTGAAATTGTTGAGAAAGTATTGAAACGATGCTTTAAAGTGCCACATTTGGCTTTTAGGTTCTTCAATTGGGTTAAAATGAAAGATGGTTTTTGTCATACTACTAAGACTTTCAATACCTTGTTGTACATAGCTGGGGAAGCAAAAGAATTTGTGGTGGTGGATGATTTAGTGGAAGAAATGGAGACCAACTTATGCAAGATGGATATTAAAACTTGGACTATTCTTATCTCACAGTTTGGGAAGGCGAAACTTATTGGAAAAGCTCTGTTCTTCTTTGAGAAGATGAAGAAATCTTGGTTTGAGCCTGATGAAAAAATTTATAAATTTATGGTGCATTTGCTGTGTGATGCTAAAAAAGGTGAGATTGTGTTTGAACTTTATAAGGAGATGATTCAAAAGGATATAAGACTTGATTTAAGTCTGTATAAGATGTTATTGAATAGCATCGCAAAGTTAGGAGATGTTGATGCTGTTAAATTAATTGCCAACGACATGATTAGAGTCGCCCAAATCTCAGAAGCTGATGTATATATTAGTATGCTGAAAAGCTTTTGTATGGCTGGGAGAATTACAGAAGCTTTAGAAGTGATCCGTGACCTCAAAAATAAAGATATATTAATTGACTATGAGTATTTTGAGATCTTGTTAAAAGGATTGTGTAAGGCTGGTAGAGTTGCAGATGCTATGGAAATCTTTGAAATCATGAAGAAAAAAGATTTTGTTGATGCCAAGGCTTATGGGATCATCATCAACGGATACCTGAGAAGAAAAGAACTCTCTAAGGCACTTGAGTTATTCCAATGTTTGAAAGAATCTGGATACCGACCAACTACTTCCACTTATACAGAGTTGATGCAACACCTGTTCAATTTGAATCAGTACCAAAAAGGCTTCCAGTTGTATGATGAGATGCTGGAAACAGGGATTAAGCTAGACAGTGTAGCAATTATGGCAGTTGTTGCTGGTCATGTTCGCCAAAACCATGTATCAGAAGCATGGGAAACATTCAATACCATGGAAGCTAGGGGAATCAAGCCCACTTGGAAATCTTATTCCATATTTATTAAGGAGCTTTGCAAAGTTTCAAGAACAGATAAAATATTAGATGTTTTGTATAAAATGCAGACTTCCAAGATATTCATTAATTCTGAAATTTTTGAGTGGGTTATATCTTGTATGGAGAAGAAAGGAGAGATTGCCAACATTCAAAAAGTGAAGCAAATGCAAAGAATCCATAGGCTTGATTCTCAAGGGGATGATAAAGTTTCAAGAGAACAAGAACTACAGGTGGAACAGGACCATAAACCATCAATGGCCTTGATAGATCACCAACTGGTGAAGCCACTTTCAAAGAGTTACAGTGAGCAGGATTTGCAACAAGTTTGTCAGATCTTATCATCCTCAGTTGATTGGTGCATCAAACAAGAAGCTTTGGAAAAATGCTCTGTTCGATTCACACCAGAACTGGTTTTGGAGATATTGCATAATTGCTCTAGGGATGGCAATGCTGCATTACATTTCTTTTCATGGGTAGGAGCGCGAACGGGCTATCACCACACAACAGAAACATACAACATGGCAATGAAAATTGCAGGACGTGGGAAAGATTTCAAACACATGAGAAGTGTCTTTTCTGAAATGAGAAGAAAGGGCTGCCTAATAACACCTGATACTTGGACAATCATGATAATGCAATATGGTCGAACAGGTCTGACAGAAATTGCTCTAAAGATTTTCTATGAGATGAAAAAAAAAGGTTACAAACCAACTAGAAGTACCTACAAATATTTAGTCATCAGCCTTTGTGGGAGAAAAGGCAGGAGAGTTGATGAAGCCATTATATTGTTTCAGGAGATGATACATGCACAATATATTCCTGACAGGGAAACGGTAGGAACTTATCTGTCTTGTTTATGTGAATCTGGTAAACTGTTAGAAGCAAGGAGGAGTGCAGATTCTCTTTGTAAAGTTGGTTTCACAGGCCCCCTTAGTTGTTCCCTGCACATTAGGGCTCTATGTCGGGCAGGAAGGTTGGAAGAAGCTTTATCATTGTTGGATGAGGTTGGGGAGGAACGAGCTACATTGGATCGGTACGCTTATGGAACCCTTGTGCATGGATTACTACAAGTGGGACGAGAAGAAGAGGCATTGGCCAAGGTGAGTTCCATGAAACAGGCTGGCATTCTACCAACGGTCCATGTATACACATCATTAATAGTTCATTTCTTGAAGGAGAAGCAAATTGAAAAGGCTATGGAAATATTTCAGGAAATGCAAATGGAGGGTTGCAAACCGACAATTGTTACACATTCAGCATTTATTCGTGGTTATATGAACATGGGAAGAGTTGATGATGCTAGGAACGTCTTTAACTTCCTTAAACAGAAAGGACCTCTACCTGATTTCAAAACTTACTCAATGTTCATTTCTTGTCTTTGTAGATGTGGTAGATCTGAAGAAGCCTTGCAGCTTATATCAGAAATGCCAGATCATGGGATTGTTCCTAGTACTATTAATTTTAGGACTGTTTTTTATGGCTTAAACAGAGAAGGTAAAAATGACTTAGCTCGGACTGTATTACACCAGAAGTTCAAGTTAAGAAGTAAACGGAAGTTCTTAACGTAACTTTTTACTCCACTTCTTTTCCAGTGGCTGTAGCTTTTTACTTATTGCAAAGAATACATGAGATTAAAAAAATGTATAACAAATTTAGTGCTATTTGCTGGAACTGCAATGCGCAGCCACAGTGGTCTCCGTTTCTGGTCTGGGAGTCATGGGGCTGGTAGATTTTGGACTGTAAAGATTTTACCTTTTCTTTTCCCCCTATATTTTTTGTCAATTGAAAAGAATTTTGGGCAGGAGATGTGTTAATTTAATACTAACAGGGAGAAAAGGTATGAAATAGGGGATGAGAATCTGGACAGGAAATGCAAAGACTGGCAGAAAAGATTGCATCCTGAAGCAAAAAATTTGATTGTGCATGTATCTCTGTTACTCTCCTTTTTTGGACCTTATCTCCCATAAAATTGTGCAAATCAAAATTGTGAGAATAAGCTCATTTCCTCCTTTTTTTTTTTTTTTTTTTGCAGCATTATAAGATTACGTAATCCTGTCAAATAATATCCTTGAAATTTCAGTATTCTCAGACTTTCTCTGCTTAAAAATTCTCATATTATCTGAAACTAGTATGCATTATTTCCTTCCTCTCTTTCTTCTCTAATGAATGAATTGAAGTCTTAATACTTGCTTCTGTCAACAGTTAAAAGATGATAATGAAGAGTACCGTGTCATGTATTGCCAAGGGCCTCATGGTACACCGCTTCACACATTACTCGTTGAAGGCTATGTAGATGGGCCTCTTGATATGTGTAAGTTTAACTGGAATTTAGAGAAAATTTTGAGCTTGATTTTACACTGACAAGCTGAAGTTAGCTTATTTAAGACAGTCCAATCCTATGCATATCAGAAACTTAGCTGATAATATTCATTTCAGGTTTATGCGTCTCTTGGGAGTCAACCCTTTACAGGAAATGGTAAGAGCTGTTGACTTTGAGAATGTTTTGGTTTGCAATAAGGCATCATGCTGATGGAGATGATTTTTGAGTTTAAATAGCATAGATGTATATGTTTCCACTTGCTAGCTTTTTTTTTTTTACTTTCTTTGTTGTGACAAGTTGTTTGCATATATCATTTTGTTTTTCTGTTTCTTATCTACTTACTTTTATTGCCCAAACACTGTTTATATGTTATTCTGATAAATTGTTATATACAGGGTTTGATCCTGCATCTATGACAGTAAGGTAAATTCTACTTGAGCGCTGCGTCAATTATACTAGGCATAAGCTACTATTAATTGTATTTCTAAATTGCTTGATGTACTTCTCTTGGATGTTTCAAAAAATGTATACAAGATTGGATGATTATAGAAATGGAAATTTTTTTTTTTTTTTCCATAATTAATTTCAAGTTTCAATCCTATATCCTACAACATTAAAGCAATGCATAAGGAGCATGACCGTTGTTGAGATGGCATATTATGACCATTGATCACCAATGAGTGCATCAACTAGGATATTTAGTATTAGAAGAACAAGAATCTATATGTTGAAACCTACATTTGAAAATTGGTAGGACAGTTGTATGTGTATATGCTCAAATCTTCGTTCGAGTTCCTTTGTTCTTGCCTTTATTCTCACTTTC
>CANUEY010087094.1:0-18520 GCA_948099555.1 Croton setiger
AACTTACACATATATCAACATATCTCTAATTAAAAAAACACACACTACTATTTTTTTTCTATATCACTCTCATTCTATATATATATATATATATATATATATATATATATATATATATATATATATATATATATATATATATATGTATTTCTTATTAAATAAAAAGTTATATTTAACATTTAAAAAATAAGACAGAAGTTGATATTTACCTAACATTTTAAAACATGCACATTTTTCACTATATTTTGCTAATCACTTTTAAACTTGTATACAAATATCAGAATTATAGATTTAAAGCAGCAGAAGTAATTACACAGCATCAAATATGAATTACGAAGGTGGTAAAAAATCAGATTGGCTTACAAATTTGAAAACGGTAAAGCATACGACTGTTATTACTTTCTACAACATTGTAAATAATTAATAGATAGAATTTAGCATCTAGCATCTTAGTTGCTGATGGTTACATATGCAGCAACAGGTAACATGATATCAGATTATCACCAAAAAAGGAAGGCCTCATCTTGAAGAACGTTCTTCAATTTCTCACTTTGCTCAGACTGATTCAAACATATCTAATTAATAAAAACCAAACATGTCTTAACTCCTAAAGGAAATTCAATAATGATTGAATATAATTGCTAACTTTTATGAGATCAAAGAAGCCTAGCATGTACAAGTTCAAGGAAAAACACCCAACTTCTTCAAAAGTTTAGAGACATATAACATAATCAACTCTTGTTTCTCATAATCCACGACAAATTATAACCCGGAAGCAAAGGAAAAATACAGGGTCAGATAATGAGCATATCTGTACGTTAATTGAATTGATATTACTTGACAAGCTGGGTTGCTGTCCCACTATGGAAATTCTAGTGAAGACCACCTCTCGCCGCGATAAAAATATGGTGCATTCAGTGGAAAACCAGCAACAGCAGAGTCTCACAATCTTTTGAAGTCAAATATATTCACAACATCATCTGCACAATCGTGAGCATGAAAAATGAAAAGCACAAGTTCAATTTAGATCCATAGATTCGACCATCTCATTGCTATTGTTATTGTCTCGCTATGCATTGAATATGTTCCAATGATGATCTCCACCTAAACTTTCCTTGATCTTTTCAAGCCTCTTGAGGATTTCCAGGAATGAAGGTCTTTTATTCATATCAGCACTCCAACATTGATCTGTTAAACTACAAATGTTCGAAACAATAAATTAAGGACATCAGCAACTTGAGGATGACTTGAAAACTTGTATATTAAATGATTTAATGATTTTTTGGGTGAAAGAGAGGAGTGGTGGAAGTTTGTCTTGAAAATGCTGTTTCACCTTACATAAACAATTTGAATCTTAAAAAGACATAATAATATGATAAATTGACAGAAATAAAAATAATATAAATTACTTAGCCTATATAAGTATATGCAGCCTCTGTCGAAGGTACTTTCTTTATAGAAGTAAAATTCGAGCATTATCCAGTTAGTGGAAATATTGAACTCAACCAATGCCAGATGGTAAATTTGGTTGGGTTCACCTCAGTCAAGGATTTAAGAATATTATATTTTAATACTTAAGAACCAACTAAATAAATTCCCAAGAAGATGTGCAAATGAACATATTCTTTAGTTTTAGCCAGCAAAACAAAAACCATATTGTTTTTTCTTCCAGGGAATTGAATATTGGTATTTCCTAGCCAATGAAGAAAGGGGAGAAATGTGACAACTGGAAACACATTGACAAACTTACTCTTTCAGTTCAGGGGTAAATCCTTTGGCACGAAAAGCTGGCCTGTGTCCCTCTGCCACAAATTTGGCTGCTTCATAAGGTTCATAACTTGCAAGTGGTGGTTCCCCTTCAAGCATCTGCATTGAGCAAGAAATGCATCAGAACTGGTTATGAATTCTACATCAGCATCTTCTCTAACAGAAGCCAAATATTACCTCATACAGAATCATTGCAAAAGAGAAAACATCAACTTTCTTATCATATTTCCGATGCCTGAATACCTCGGGAGCCATATAACGATCTTTGTTTTGTTACAAAAAAAACAAAGGAAAAATAAGTAAAGACCAAAGAGCATACATTTCTTTAACAAAAATCCGCAAAACACTCACAACTTCCTGTCTCCCCAGTCATTTTGTACACATCATGAGAATTCTGAACCTTGATGAGTTTGCTTAAACCAAAATCTCCAACTTTCAAATGGTCTGCATTGGAGTTGACTAAAAGAACATTCCTGAGTTTCAGAACAAATTTATCAGGTGAAAGAGAAAAGATGCTGACATTTGCCAAGCTAAATTCTTTTTGAATACTGGAAAGAGAGATGCTGGGAAATGCTAAATCTGTTATCCAAGAACATCACATATTTTGGTGCAAAATGTAAGCCTTAAATTTCAACCACAGAATGGCTTTGCTACAGTTACTTAAAAAGGCAGGATTATTTTTCCAGCACAGAAGTGAACTCACCTTGGTTTTAGGTCCCTGTGAATAATAACATTTGGTTCATTGTGAAGGTAAGCCATGCCTCTGGTACATGTGATATAGAAATACATATTAGCATAATAATCAAACTCACCAATGCTGCATGAGCCGCTTAGTGAAATTTTTTAGGGTTAAGAGTTCAAAATGGTTCAATTTTCCAATACTTTATTTCTCAACAAAAAGCTTCATGGCTTGCAAAAAATTTCATAGAACATGTGAAGGTGGAAAAGAATACTGCCTATAAGATTCTTCAACCTTTCTCATTCTTCTTACTTAAATATTACTGAGATTGGCCAAAGAAAACCACCAAAAAAATAACATCATGCATGCAACCAAGCTAAAACAAAGGAAAAAAGGACAATGGGCAGGGTCACTTAGCCATCAAATGTTCCAGAGGAACAAACTGTACTTTTACAAAAATGACTGCAGCACTGCTTAATGAATCTCTTGAAAAGAAATAGAACCTCATTCAACAATTAGTACCAAGACATAAATGGAGATTAATAGGTATAATCAGGCTAAATTACCTTTATCATGAAGACTAACTACCAACAAATTATAACTAAATAGAGGTACGAAATCCCATGTGTTTCCCCTCTGGAGAAAGAAGAAACAGAAACGTAAAATACCTGGCAATATCCAATGCAAAGTTGATGGCTGTTGAAGAACTAAGTCCTCCCTTTTCCTTGAGGTACTGATGGAGATCACCCTGTCAAGTCACAGAAATGCTCTGATCAAAATCCAGTCACTTCGAAGGTAAAATTTCATGTCAACTATAGCAACTTGTATGAATGAAGTCTGAGATTTAGACCAAGAAACAGAAATTCAGTCATATACCCCTCGTAAATATTCTGTGATCAACATAAGAGGTTTCTTGTCGGTGACAGCTCCTAGAAATTGGACTATATTTGGGTGGCGAAGCTTCACTAGCAAATTAACCTCATGTCTGAAGTCCTGACTGAATCAGGAAAGCGAAAGATGTTCAGTTTAACCAAAACACAATACAGAATAGGGTTAAAGAGAAGTAGATTGATTACATAGCCACAACCAGGGCCAGATGAATCAATTTCTCGAGAATTATGCCACCTATAATAGCATAATGCAAAAGTCTGAAAGTTAACCTAGATAGAGAGTAGATTCTCATTGCCTTCAAAGAATAATTCTGAGAAATTAAATAAAAGTGAATAACATCTATTTTGTAGTTAAAATGTATTAATACCATCTCTTTATTTTCATTCTGATAATAACCATTAAGATGCAGCTCAAATTATAGCACACTAAGTATTTGTTGAAAACAAATGCATCTTTAAAGATATTTATTATTTTAAGATAAGCTGAGGTCAGATTTTTATTTAGCTTCTGAGTATAGTTGACAAAGGTTAAGAATGGAAAAATTGAAATAATAGAATATGTAGGTTAAATTCCACAAGGACTCACATAACCAATCTATCATCTGAAAGTGATGGAAGAATGCGCTTAACAGCCACTGGAGTTCCTCGCCAATAGGCTTTCAAAATCTCCCCAAAAGATCCCTAATAGAATAACCAAAATATTAGCAACAGACATTGCAGATATATTTAAAGAAAACATACTAGAACTTGAAAGCTGAATAGTTGCAGTTAAAAAGCATGCAACTTAAACAGAACATAGAGGCAGAACTAGAGATTTAACAGCAGGAAAACAAACTAACATAATCTCTATCTCCCCCTCCCCTCCCTCTCCTAATAATGTGTTTTACAAAAAAGAAACATAGACCTGTCAACAAGGGAATTCATCCTTAATAATTTAACAATTTCACAAACAAAACAATCCATACTGGCTATTTGAAAAGCTTCACATGGGTGTCTAGATGAATTGCTTTAGAAAAACATGTTTCCTAGTATTTTTAAGATAGACTTACAAACACTTTGCATGTTGATTTGTTTTTGTGTACCAACATAGCCCAGGAGAAAAGAGGATAATGCCGTAATGGCATAACTCCATGCAACAAATGTCAGAATATAGCTCACCCATAAGTTTTAAATCAGTAGATGGAGAGAACAGGTTGGTCAAGGTAACACTCTGCCATAGAAAAGGTGACGAATAGTAAATTTATGCTCATGTCATGTGAAACTCAAGAAACTTGCACATTTTCAGAAAGACGGTTCCAAATATTAGCTCTCATATGTCATATCATCCCAACCATTGACTAAATTATAATGATAGTGATAGATTGACGCAACAGAATGAATTATTTTTCTAAATATATCACAACAGTGCTAAATATGACCGTCTGATTACCACTGCGACTTAAGACATTTCAAATCACCTTCATGAATGGGCAACTTGTAATAATGAGGGATACATGCAATTAATTGAGTTTTTTAACTTTCTATAGCATAACATGACATCCTACTAATAACAATTAACAAGTAATAAATCAAGTGGAAAGTAATCAGATGACTGATGGATGCTTAAACCTAACAAGTTATAAAAACCTACATGATAAAATTGAAAAAAGATGATGTATCTAATTCCCTGTACTTCCACTAAAAGATCACTTAGAGAAGAAGCTTATTTTCACTGAGGAAGTCATTTTTTGACAAGCTTAAACCATAATTCCTTGTTCGGCAAAGACATAATGAAAGGAATTCTTTAAAACCATCCAATAATTATAGGCATTACTAGCTGCAATGAAATAAAAGGTATAAGATCCTACTTATAATTTTTTATAACTAAGTCATAGCATACAAAATCCAAAGATTCAAGCAAATAACTTCCTAAGCCCATGTGTAGGATAAATTCATAATAATCAGCATAAGCAACTACTGGAAAAGCTAAAATCACACCTTTCCAATAATTGATGAATTTGAGAAGTCAAGCTCTGAAGGGTCAATTTCCCAGTCGCATTTATTTGGTAGAGGCGGTGGAACAACCTTTGGTTCAAAATGGCTTCCATTTTGGCCCTGCAGTATGAGATCACAAACTTGGTTAGATCCCATATGAGTAATGAAATACACAATGGGAGTAAAAGCATTTGTACATCGAACTACAAAGTATATTATTGACTTTGATGTGTTATTGCAACATGACATAATGGTTAAACATGAACTCTATGCATTTATAGTTTCTGGAAAACCTATCTTTAAGTATCCACTGCAGTATAATGCATCCAAAGGCACAATTTTGCATCAATAAACCAGTAAAATGGCTATAAGCCAACTTAACTTTCTTTTTGTAAATATTTCAAATAATGATTTCAGTAATGATTGAATCTAAAATATGGTTAACGTTATGACAGGAATTATATTGAAGCTCAGAATTGTTTGAAGATCACAAGGGATTTCAAACAAAACAAGAGCACTCTCTTTGTAGCGAATCTATAGACTTTTATGCCAATATGTCCACAGGATATCCAAACATAACTGTCATCAAATTTATTTTTTGTTCACATAACATAGGATATCCAGCAGCAGCAAGTGCCTCAAAATACACATCAAATCTCTAGAAATCAGGAACATCCTTCTTTGTATCATTTCAAAAAAAGTTGACAAACTGGGTGGATACGTAAAAGATATTCTTTGAGCAAAAATCAACATTAGATAAGAAGTGGTCCAGTCGACGTTGGCAAGAATTTCAAGACATTCTTTATACCATCTAATATATATATAGAAATAGGTATCCTGACAATTACAATATAAACAAAGGAAAAATGGATTCGTGTTGAAGGAGAGAGACCTATTTGTAAATTGATTCAATTGCTTCATATTAGTTGGCATATAGAAAACATTAATAAGATTCCGAATGCTGCTGGAGAAAATTTGAGTGACCAATAGGAGTAATGTGATGCTAAAATTAAGTATAAATTCCATGATTAAAACTTAAAAGAACAAAGCATGTCATTTTGTTGCTGGTCCCCGACAAACATAAACAATTTCAAAATAGTAGTGTGTAAGCATAAAGTTGGCATCTCTTTATGGATTTTTGCAAAAACACCAAATAATAATAAATAATATGAAATTTCAGCTGGTAAACAAGCAATTATTCATTTTCACCTCAAGCAGAGGAAACATAAAATGTAGTCAAACATAAATATGGAGATACAATATACAAGTTACGCAGAAGATTAACAAATAAGTTTTGTTTCAATTTAAAGTTACTGAATAGAAGAGGAAACACAAGACTTACATAAGACAAACCACCATATGATTTTAAAAGCTCAATCATGTTGTGCTTCTTAGCTCCTTCTGCATCAGCTAAAGGCTGCCATTGACAAAGATTTAAAGCCCAGTCAGTATGTTAAAGCTGAGAGAAACCAAAAACATTGTCTGTGTAAAGTTGAATGAAAATTACAAATTGAATCAAATTATATAGAGAATACAGCAAAAAAAAAAAAATAGAAAAAGGACGAGAAAAGATACCGTATTCTTCCATCGATCTTGGGCGTTGACGTCAGCGTCAAACTCAATTAAACACTTAGCAACGTCGATCCATCCATGAAGAGAAGCGACATGGAGAGGAGTCCGGTTATCATAATCCCTAGCGTGAACGAGGGAAGGATCATCCTGGAGAAGCTTCCAAACAGCAGAGGCGTCGTTTTGGTGAGCGTGCCAAAGCATCATTGAGGTCTTGCTAACTCTGGCCTTCTCTTTCTGTTTATCGGAGGAGGCAGAGGGAGCGCGGGCAGGCGCAGTGTCGCCGGCGGAGGAAGTGGAAGAATTACCGGAGCTCATGGCGAAAGATGAGATCAGATGAGAGAGTGTGAAAAGGAGCAGAGGAGGAGTTTTATTATTGGATGCTGAGTTGAGAAGGAGAAATGGGAAATGGATGGGAACGGAAGTTAGACGTAAAGTAATTAATTCCGTTATTGTTGTTTACTTTTTCAACTGAATTTACTAAAAAAAGTAGATTTCTTTTTACAATTGATTCGTTTTTCACTCTGACACTCGACTCTGCTTTTTCTTCACTTTTTTAGAATAAACTTGATCTTGTTTTGGACGGTGAGTTTGTGAGTGAATATACATTTTGTCGCTTTCATTTCTTCCAGAATACAAACAATTAAAAATTCTAAAAGTTGACAGTTTGGTGTTGATCAATCCATACATTAAGAGTAAATAATGGTGTAACTAAAATTTATCGAATGGAATGACAATTTTTCCGCCCTGTAATTTGTAAGGCGAGTTAAAAAATCATAGATTGTAATGGTAAAATATGAAAAAAATTTAGAATAATATACTCTTAATTTTTCTAAATAAAAGGTTAGCTACTTAACACTATTTTTAAGTTAATACATAAAAAATTTTAGAATTTATTTATAATTGAATTCCTTATAATGGGTATTGAAATGACTATAATTTAAATATGAATTCCATTTTTTTTTTTTGAACATGAACAATTTTTTTAAATTCATTTGTTTCAAAGAAATTTTGAGTTTTTATTTTGATAAGCTATTGTATCATTCCGTCAAAATTTACATTTATTATCTCGATTGAAGTTTAATTCAACGAAATTTTCAAATGATACAAGAATACCAGTTATATAGAATTAAATTAAAAAAGAGAGAATTATTTTCGATCCTCCAATTTTCACAAGTATACGTTTAAATCCGTTAATTTTTATATATATATTGTTATGTCCTCCTAAATTAAAAGTGATAATTTTTTTTTACTGCTCTATCAAAACGTAAATAAATTAAATTTATAAATATTATTACGTTTTATTGTAAAAAAAATATTATTTTTTAAAATATAAAATAAATTTCTCTCTCGGAAACTTGGTGGTGTTCACCCGAATACGTACGGAGCCACTTTATAACAAAATCTCGAATAATAATTTCCCTTCTAAAAATATACTTCCAAAAAGTTGGGCAAATTGACCCAAATATATTAATTTTTTGAATTTCCGCATATATAAATTAGAATTTGTAGTAAGAATTCATTTGTTCCAAAGGTGTAAGCGTTTGTATGGAATGATCGCATCCAGGCATTTTGTGGTAAATTGAGCAATGTTTTTTTCACATTATACAATTTATGGATATCATTTTAATAACAACATTTACGTATATGTACTATTTTCATCTTTTTGGAATTACACTTCCACTGGATCACATCAATTTATATTAAGTCCTCTTGATCTTCAAGAGATCTCTTACGAGCTTTCAAGTGAAGCTCAAGGCTTTGTGGCAGAGGAGGTGTCCTTCCCCTTCGAAATAAAACAGCAAGAGCCCTCATTTTCTGACACAGATCAAATACCTGCATTCCGTAAAGCCAAACCATTATTAATAACCTTTCCTTTAATAGGCGTAGATTGAATAATATGTTTTCGCTTCTTACTGATGAAGCTTCAATTTCTGCAACACCTTCACATCCTTTACCTCCTCCTTGTAGTAAATCACAATATCTTACAGCCTCATTCTCATCTTCAAACACCTGTACCAAGAATTCTGTTACTTCGACTGAACAGGGAGAGATTAATTTGCGTATCAAGGAAAATTTCATCCACCGCTCAATTGGAGGTTGGATACAAAATGCTTGAATGTCTTTAGAAATGGGGAAAGACAGTTGATGAGGCAAGTATGAGTTTTTTGAGGTGAGCCTACTGCAGAAGGAATCTTTAATCACTTTTACATCTTTGCTTGAACAAATTGAGGATTTAGCAGTCCAGTGTTCTCTTCTCTACTAATGCTGTGTTCGTGTTGGCAATGTTATGTACGGCAGTTTTAATGGTGCTTGGCCTCTTGCATAGTTTTAAAACAGAATTAAAAGGACAGGAAACATAAACCAGTACTTACAAGCACACCCTCCCTAATGTCCTCCACAAGCATCTGGAACTTTGTTCCCCTTCTCGACTGTTTAGACGACTGATTTCCCATTTCAGATCTCCACTTTCCTCCTTTAGGAAACAGTAACCCGAGTTCCCTCTCAACTTCACTGTTTCAAAAAACAAAACTTCATCAGAGACTGAAGCAACATAACAAGAATTTGATGTAAAAGACGAAGAAACATAAAACAATTCAGACCTGCGATTTCTTCGGGTTTTCATTGTGCACAGTTGGTTTTCTCTATGGGTTAGTACATACACCGGTTTTGAGGTTTCCCTCCATGGGTTGGCATCCAATACTGAATAACATAAAAGGGGAAAAAACTTGTTAATGTTATGGCAAAAGCAAGCAAGGGTGTTACACCATTCTTGTATTCAAACATAAACGAGTAACTTATACAGCTAAAATGTTAATATGCTCAAATTCCAAAAGAAACAGTCCCAGGTTCTCTCTCTCTCTCTCTCCCCCCTATCAAAAGGGCAGAGAACCAGAGACTAAAGCATTACTCTTACCAGAGAACAAAAGGAAAACCGGTATTTCTCTAGTGACAACTGACAAGAAGTTAAGGAGTACAGTTATTCAAAAAACAAAAGTTCAGTAGCATAAAGATCAATTTCTACAAGGTTGGAGCATTTAGACACATGATCACCCTACATCCTTTGAAGAAAACCAGAATTGAACATAAGAGGCTGTGACTACAATGAAAGGAGAGCACCAATGGATATGGAACAAGCCAAACCCAAGAAATTTAATAATGCCTTGATTAACCAATTTCATGCTTGTAAATAGAAACTAAGAAAAGTGTTAATATTCTCCAAAGTCACAAAACGCAAAAATGGCAGTGAACTATCATTTTCTAACAAATCAGAAACATCTGAGGAGGAACCACGGATTAAGAATATCCAAACTAAAAAGAGAGTAAATTGGTGCGAACAAATCTCAAACAGAATTAAAATAGAGCAGGAAAATTATCGATGTGCACAAGTAATGAATTAAACTAAAGTATAGGGTTAACTGTTTATACCATCATAGCTACTGCTATCAAAGGATTGTTGAAGATGTCTTCGCATATCATAAGCACGAGAAGAGACCTGCTTAACGAACTCATTGGAGGTTCCTGGAATTGTACCATCCAAGTGAAGCGCTCTATCCACCTCGTTTTGACCTTCGTCTTCTTCTTCTTCAGGACGATTGGCACTACGACCGCCGTTCAATTTACATAAGACGGGCGTCCGTCTCCTTCTTGAAGGTCCTGAAGAATAGGACATAAAAGGGCGAGGGAGAAGACGGTGATTATAAGCGGAGAATAAAGAACGACGTCGTGTAGGGAGGGGATTACTGGGAGGTAAAACTACGGAAGGAGAAACAGAAGCTAGCGAATCCATGATTAGATTTTTAAATTGTATGTATGTATGCAGGTATGCTTACAATAAGAAGTAATTGGAATGGTTGGAGGAGAGGTATATGGTTGAACAAGAAATTCTCTGCGTGAAAGGCTGAGTAATTGGAGAAATGGAAGTTGAAGTTTGCTTTGATTTTCTTCTTGTGAATGTGTTACAAATGGCAGGATATTTTCGAGCGCTCGGGACCCACAGAGTTTCTTGTTCGTTACTTCGTATGTACAAACGGATCGGTCAAACCCGAGACCAAAAACATTAAGTTTAGGTAGAAATACAAATTGATCCTCCATTTTTTCCTCGGTTTTTTAAATATGTCGTTAGCTTCCTAAATTTTTATTCTATATTTATATTATTAATATTAATATATAATAATATAATGAAATAGAATAAAAATAAAAAATAAAAATTGTTCATTTTAATTATTATCTATAACATATTAACTATATTACTAGTTTATTTTAATACCATACTAGAATCACCTAATTTCTATAAAAGTTTTTTTTTTTAAGATTAAATATTATTTTCTAAATTTATATTAAATTAATTTTAATTAAATTTGTAGAAAATAATTCTATGCATTTAGAAGAATGTAATATAAATAGTATTATATTATGTTTTTATTTTGAAACAAATATATAGAATATAATTAATAGTATAGAATTTTTTTGAAAAAAAAAAATTGAATCGAAATAAAAGGACATATATTAAGCTAATATGAGGAGCTGCTTCTTCGAATAATGAAGCAGAGAGTTACTTAGTAAGAATTTCGTTAACATTATAATAGTTAACTTGATTAATTAATTATGGATGGTAATTCAAGAAAATGTTAATCAATTTTTATCATAATTAATTAATCAAATTAACTATATGTTAATGTGTATTTGTGCACAGTAGAAATTGATTATAAAATAAAAATAGTTTATAATGACAAATAAGTAATATAATTTATTCAATTAATATCCTCAGGCATTATAATTAATTAATACAATAAAATCGATTAACATCCATGTATATACTAGATTTTGGAATTTTTATCAATTTTAGTGATGGAATTTATAAATTTTCAATTCATAAGAATTACTAGCATCTGCTGCATCGTGAAAGTTTTTGTAGTTAATTAATTTAATTTATTAATACAATTATAATTATATATTAAATTTATTATTTTAGTTGTGATTTGATCCACGTTCGAAGTCATTGTTCAAGCAAGTGAATTCGTATATACAATCACGAAAATAAATATAAAAAAGTACATAATATTTTATACAAATATATAATATTATACATTAGGACCGTATAAAGTGAGGTTGTACCCATTATAATCTTGGGTTTTACAATTATGAAACACATAAATGGACAAATACCTTACTTTTTTTATTGAACCCGAGTGGAATATGAAATTTACAAAAAAGATATTAAAAAAGGAGGAAAGGTAAAATCCATGCATAATGTATTAATAGGATCCAGTCCCTTTTTGTACAGGACTATTATACAATAAATAACATAAAATATATTAAACACGTTTAAATAAATAAAAATAAAAATATATAATATTAAATACATTGATTAAGATTGTCAAAAATACCTCTCATCTTTCTATTTTTTTTAAATAATTATGTTTTTATTAAATTACAGAATTAATTAGTTAATAAATAACAATCCTAACTAATACTATTAATATTAATGATATCATAATTAAGAGTTAATCTTAGGGATAATATATTCTAATTTACTGTTGATATTAATAATGTATTGTACTTAAGATTTAATATTAGTATTGCATTATAATTAAATTAATTTTAATTAATTAAATAATTAATAACAATTCTAATACTTTTAGCATTAATAATGTATAACCACTTCGTCATCACTTTTTCACTAACTTCAGCCAACCAACGAACCTAGGGTACTAATTAATAGTTCTCTTACCGGTGAGTCTTTTAGTACTCTCAAAATGATGTACGGCTGAGAACTGGCCAAATTGTGAATCCTAACCTTGAAACGCTGCCCCAAGAAAATCACAATTTCAGATTGCAATCGGCTAAAAATTTCAATGATTCACGATTGATCAAATGTTTCTTGATGTTTCCGCAGACAATAGATGAGAATTCAAACAGTTTTCGTTAAGATTCGAACCAAAATCCATGAGTTGCAAACTTAGTTCTGAATCTAAAAAAGCCATATTTTTTGAAAAAAAATTCTCAAAATAGCATCTCTTTAGTTATAAACAAAATTTAAATATTTTGTAACATATAATAAAATATATTACACACACGATTCAATAATTCCACGCGTTGTGCTTTTAAGTGCAATTATATTTTAACTATGGATAATTATTTTAATTACATTAAAATTAATGATGGAGAAGGAAACATAATACTTGATGGAAGGAAACATAATACTTGATGGAATAGAAAAATATAATTTAATTTAATTATAATTATTAATTCTATTTAGTGTAAAATTATTTGTTTTCGTACAGGTTTAGGATTAATGATTTATTTTCCAGATTAATTTTTTTATTTAACTAACAAGTTTTTAAAATGAAATATCCAAATTTATTTCAATAATTATGTATATAATAAAAAATTATATTCTACTACAAAGCATTTATACTAATAAATACGAATGGGAGGAAGAATATTGGAATCGACAAAAAAATACCTCCTTTCATTTCTAATTTTTTTTTTATAATAATTACATCTTAATTAGATTACTGAATTATTAATTTAATAAATATTAATCCTAATAGTAATAGTATAAATAATTTATTCTAAGTTATTAATTAACAAATTTCTAAAATGAAAATAAATGTATAAGTAAAAAAAATTATTTTGATTTTTTTAAATTAAATTGTATTCATATAATTATTTTAATTAATAGTACTTAGATTATAATTTATTATTTTTATATAAATTTTATTACTTTTAATATATAATTAATGAAACTAAACTACAGCATAAAACTATAAATAACGAGATTATATAATAAGTTTAAAAAAAAAAAAAAAAACTAGTTTATCATAAAAGCATGCCATGTAATTTATTTTTATTCTTTTTTACAAAATGAGTCCTTGTTTATATATATATATATATCCGGTTCTTCCTCTCTCAATAGCTTCAATAGGCTTCTGAACATATTATCTGGTTCTCCAATCAACAACTTTGCTTTGCCAATATCCTTTCTCCAATATAGGTAATTGTAACGTTTTTTTTTTTTTTTCTTTTTTCTTTTTTTACAATGGGTAACACGCACCTAACTCATGCATAACTCATGCATTCAAAGGATGAGGAGATTTTTCTCTTTTGTTGACTGACCAGGACATCCTGCATCCTTCCAGCCTCCTGCTTCACGCTTCTCCACCAGACCTCCACCCATCCCCTAATCGTAACAGTTATAACCTCTCGTTTTCTGTCAAAAATTGGACAAATCCACCAGGTTCGAGCTAAAATAAAAGCAGTAGCTAATGAGGCATGTTCACAATTTTTGTGCCCCTACATGATTCAATGGTACTGTAGAACCCGACACAGAATTCCTGGCGGAGCTTTTCTTCGTTTCCATGTGTGACTATTTTCCTTTGTATGTGGCCTGGACCTCTCTTCTGTTTGTCACAAACAATTAGATGATGGCTTGTGATCTGAAGCAGAGGACAGAGGATCTGTACTTTCTTGAATTCTACAGCGACTAGTGATTTGCGATTGCAAATAATAATGGTTAAGGAGTTCAGCACTAAATATTTTAACACGGATATATATGTTACCAAAAGATAATTTCAAAACAACTAAAAACACAAATTACAACACCTTTCTTGGATGCATCGCCTACAGGTAAATAAATCGGAAACATATACAATTCCAAACATAAATTCATCATCAGGAATGGCAAATGGCAGATGTTCAATAGATGACTCCCAACTATATACAAATTTCAGTATTTCACAATAGTATAGCATAGCATGTACCGGATGATTCCATGAGTTATTCAGTGGTGAGAAATCTTAAAGTAGATGATAAACATGATCGCCACCACAAGAGCAGCAATCACCGAGCCAACAATCCACTTGTTTCTGCTTATTCTTCTTGACATAGAATTCAAAACTTTCTTACTCTTATCAATAGCATCATCTACTCCATGAAGCTGAAATTGCAAAAATAAACAAAGAAAATGAACTTGGGTTCATAATTACTATCAAACTGCTACTTGTAATGAGCTAATTCACTAGTTTAGTAAGAAATACTGCTACATTTTGAGGAATGGTTAAAAACCCTATAATAACATAAAAATGATAAAGATCTATGACATAACAATGGTAACCCTAAAACTAAAGCTCTGAATAGATGAAATATAAATGGAAAAGTGAACATCAACAAGAGAAAGGACATGAGATTGGAAGCAAAACCCTTATCCTTCCCCGCACAAGAAGAGAGAGAGAGAGAGAGAGAGGATACCTTGTTATGAGCATGTAAAAGAGTTTGGCGCTGATGATTCAAATCTTCAAGAATTGCAACACCGAGCCCCTCTGCCTCCATTATTGTTCTTCTACTCTCCTTAATCCGATCACTCGACTGATTTAGTCTCTCTACTGACATGGACAATCTTTCCTTTTGATCCGTGGAAACCTGTACATCATTACCAACTCACAAAATTTTCACTAAAATAAAAACAAAATGTTGATCTCTTAAGTAGATCAAATACCAAAGCAACAAAAAGTTCCTGCAGCCATCACCGACTAAGCCAAATCATAACAGAGAGATGCCAAAGAAAAGGAACAATCATATATACATTGTTATTGAAATACCAACAGTTATAAAGGGAAATAGTAATATTAAGTCAGACTGACTAGGGGCACTTGAAAACTGCCTTATTTTACTCTCTGCTTAATACATTCCGTCACAAATCAATAAATATCAACACAGTTTTCTTTCAGAATCCATTTGCCCCAAACAAGAATAAAAGAAATTGGCAAGCAAGAATCTAGGCGACATGGAACTAAGACAAAACCCCAGCTGAAGCAATAGCGAGCATCAGAGTAACAATAAATTCATTGTCCATTCTAGCTGTCCAGCTAACACAGAAATTAAACTCTCCAGACGATTCAAAAAGAAATAATGCTAGCGAATGAAATTCACTACTAGAAGGCTTCACAAAGCTAAAGGAGCAACTAAGTACATGTTGGAAAATTTAATCGAAGATAGAGAATTTTGTATCCACAAATATCAAAAACAAAATCCTGAATGCATACTAAATAAACTGAATCACATACCAGAAAACAAATGAACATACAATCATAAAGCAAAAGAAATTTCATGTTTACCGAGCGCACATCTGCTATTCCAGCCTCCAACAACTCTTCAAGAGCAGTCTGGCCAGCATTACCAGAAGCTATTCTCTTAAATTCCCTCTTCAAATTATTCAGATCAGACTTGTATTCTCTTAATTTTGCAAGAAGCGAAGCCTTCACACTTGGCTGCAAACTTCTCGCTTCAAGGTCCATCTTCCGAATCTACAAAACAAAAACAAAAATCGCAAAGAACATAAGATCACACGACAAACTGAAACGCAGAATAGAAACCTAATTCTCCAAACTTACCAGCACATCACAATCATCTATTCCAGATTTTATCTCGGAGATCTTCTCCTTCTTCTCCTCTGCAAATGATCAACAAAGCTAATAATAAGAATATATGAACGGCTTTTATAAAAGAAAAGAAGGAAAAACGACGGTGAGAGAGTACCTCCATCGGAGAGAAGAGAAGCGGAGTTGCATTTACGGGAGAGATTAGCAGAGAGCTCGCAGTATTGGCGCTCGTATCCTTCGAATACATCGCTCATAGTTTCTGATCGGTTTGGACCTTTGAGAGAAAAAGGAAGTGGTGCTTTGCTTACACAGAAGGGAAAGGATGGATGGATGTAAATTTGCTAACCGACGAAACTGTAAATTTCTTTTAGAAATGGTATGGATGAATTTGGACAACTGCTCTAACTCGTTTGACTTTACGCTGAAGACGACCAGCAGAATCTGGATTTAGAGTTTTAGACCATGTAAAACGTTGCGTTTCGTCCGCGGAAATTGGAGTAAATCCACAAAATAATTATCTCCGCCATCTGAAAAAAAAAAAAAAAAACCCTCAACTCGGTTTTTAACCCATCCTAAATTATAGTCTTATTTTTGTTGGAAAAATTTACTATTTCGTCCATATAATTTGAAAAAATAATTAATTAATGCATCTTCAAAGTAATAACAGCAATAATGAAGGCTTTTTAGTGAAAAAAAAAATACATAATTTTGTAAATTGGTTAGTTCTTTACATATTTTCAAATTACAACTCACTTAAACAAAATATTAATTCTTTATTTTCTGTTTATTTTCTAACAATATGTTATTATGTTTAATTGTTTATTCGCACATTTCACAGTAAAAAAATGGTGTTAAAATCATATTTCAATATGGATTTTTTTTTAGGATATAAAAAATAAAGGATGCAATAGACAATATTTAACATAATATAGGTAGACATTAGCATTGAAAGAGAGTTAAAAAAATACTTTATTTTTACTGATGTGACTATAAAATAGATGCAATTAAAATTAGTATTGGAGTTAGGAGTCCAGACGTAGTCTAGGCAATCATAGCTCTATTATTAAGACTATTAATTAATAAAATTGAAATGAATAAACCAGATTTTGTGTGTAATTATTGTTTTTATTGACTTTTATTGAATTATAATAAAGTTAATTGCACTAAATAGCATATTATTTTTTTGAAAAAAATAAAATAGTATAAATTTATAAAAATTAAAAAAATAACATATTTTATTGTTTATAGTCTAAATTGCCCTTATTTTAATATATCATATTTTATTCTTACTTTCCTTTTCACTTCTTCTTTTCCGTTATTTTATTCTCATTCTCCTTCTCTTTCGTCGTCGTCGTTGTCTTCTTCTTCTTCTTGTTATCTTCTTCTCATCCTCCTTCTCTTTCATCATCATCATCTTTTTATTCTTCTTCTGTTAATATTTGTAACAGTAAGAGAGAGAGACAGAAAAAAATCAGATTGAATACAAAATCAAAAGATGAAAGAAGAGAAACAGAAAAGGAAAGTGACACGCAGCAGAGGAATCCAAGAGAAAGAAGAAGAAAAGAGAAACAATGGGAATCAAAGGTCATAATAGAAGATTTAAAATTCTAAGGTTTTGGATTTTTCCCATTCTTATGTGTGAATTTTTTTTTTTAGAGTTAATTGCTTGTTTCTGTAAGGATAATTTCATCCTTCTTATTATTGTCGTTAATGACTTGTAAATGATATTGTTGGTTTTTGCGTTGCTGTTAAAGTAATAATTCAAAACTGTTTGTTATCAAAATTTGTTGCAAAATTCTGTTTGTTGGTATATATAACAGTATATATAGACTATATATACTGATATATATACCACAAAAATAACACATAACCTAGTATATATAAATCATATATACTATTATATATACTCTAGACAAATCATAACATATGACCTGATATTGTTGCATTTTGCGTTGTTATTCTAAGCAATGATTCAAAACTGCTTGCAATCAAAATCTGTTACAAAATTCTGTTTGTTGGTATATATGACAGTATATATAAACTATATATACTGATATATATACCACAAAAATCACATTTAATCTAGTATATATGAATTATATATACTATTATATACACTCCACACTAATCATAGCATATGGCCTTCACAAATAGGCATACATTATTCATACATAGTTTTTGTAACAGTATATATGATCTATATATACTGTCATATATACTCTTCATTTGTTGGTATATATGACAGTATATATGAATAA
>CANUEY010087143.1:0-17213 GCA_948099555.1 Croton setiger
AAACATACCCTCTACAAACCCATACAGCCACAATTCACATAGGCTTCACCAATTGGAAGTTATAACCCTCCAAAGTTGGTACCCTAAAACTGCCTCTATACTTAGAATTTTTACCCAAAATTTTGTTTTTCATATCACACGAATTTCAGCCATTTTCTAACAAATTTAACACTTCAAAACACATCATATACAACCTAAAAACATAACAAAACAATTGAATGGAAGGACTTACCAAGTTTTTGCTTGATTTTCCCTTCTTTCTTCCTTATTTTCTTTCTTTCCCTTTCTCACTTTGTTTTTCTTTCTTCTCTAACCAAAACCAGCACTAAACCCACCTTTTCCACCTCTTAAACCACCTCCAAACGTGATAACATCAAGTCACAGCCAGCAGCTGCTTCCCATAATCATTTAAAACAAAATTTTGCCTTAAAGTTTACTTAACCATTAAGTAAATACATATATTCACGTTTATTTGCTTCATCAATTCCAATTCTCTTTAATTCCAGCCCCCAAATCACTCCAGCACCAGCTTAAAAATTTTTTTTGGTGTCAAAATAAAATAGTATAACACGTGTATGAAATTTCGTAAAAATCGGAATCCGAAAATTTATCGCGGTTCGGTCGGTGCCCTAAACCGAGTCCGAAGCTCGATGATTTTTGCGGAACTAAAACCGTACGACGTCGTCGTATAATTTTGGTCCCAAAAATTTAAAACATGTTAATAATCATGTCAAAATATCAAAATCATTTGACTCAAATTTGACGCGATTCCGGCATTTTCCGATCGCGCGGGCCCGAAAACCCTAATTAGCTCCGTTTGTGTCTTTCGACGGCAAACGAGCCTATAACATAACTTGTTTCTCTTATTCAAATCATTTATCATCAACTATAATTCATATAATCCATAATTAACTTATTAATAAAATTATATCATGGTGCATTTTGATGAAAATGCATAAAATGCATGAAATGACGTCAGTTTGACGTAGGGTTTTGGTTCGGGGTGTCACAGCTTTAATATAAATATTTCAGTGTTAGGACTAAAATAAAATTTAAGAGGACTTTTCCAACAAAATTAACGAAAAAATGAAAGAAAAACTGACAGAAGAATCCAAAAGCATATTATATGAAACGTTTGAGAACCTATCAGCAGTTTTAGCAAACATAAAGTATCAACTAGCACAATATAGGAAACTGGAGGATCACAGAGTATTTTATCTCTCAATAGAATTTAATAGAAAATCAGTATAGATCAATACAAATCAATACAATGGAAAAAAAATATCATAAATCAAAAAAATTATTACAAATCAGTAAAATGAATATAAATTAGTATAAATCAATACAAATCTATAATTCCTTCAAGTTAGTAAATGTCAAACAATTCGGTAAGTTTCTGTATCAGAAAGTTTCAATACAATTCGTCAATTCAGTGAATTCAATACAATTTAATAAAAAATAACATAAACCATAAACATCCATGTCATGTTCATCTTTTTCAAATAAACTCTAGCTGCCATTGGTTATTGAAAAATTTCAACTGTGATGAAATCTGATAAATCATACATCATTGAAAAACTCTCAATTCGTAAATTTCAAATATGGTCTTAGGTTTTTTTTTTTTTTAACTCCAATGTATGCAATCAGAATATGCAAAAACCAGTGTAACGATCACCGTAAAATGGTATCACCGACCGAACCATACTAGATCTAAAAGAGCTTGAGAAGACTAGTCGTATGGCACCAAAATCATTGTCATAGGATTGCTGGAGGCTGATGAAAACTTGGATGGAAAATTTTACAAAAATTTTGCTTTTTCCGACGAGCTACTTTGACTAGAGAGTGCATTGGCTACTAGCAACCAATCGTGTCGATCTTAACGGTGCTGGACTCTTCGGAACAGCAGCTAGCAGTCAGTGTGGCGCATGTCAGTGGTGGTGGCTAGAGATCGCGGCACCTGAAGTTGTTGCCGAAATGGGCTGCAACTATGCAGTTTTGACTTTTTTATTTTTTAAATTTTATTTTTAAAAATAATAATAAAAAAATTAAAAAACAAATATAAAGGCACACATGTAAAAGCACCTGAAACTATACTACATTGTTAAATATCAAATTTTCAATATGAAACTCGAAGTGTGCTAGAACATAAATACTCAAAAAAGTAATTCATATATTCAGTTGTAAGTATATAAAGTAATTCATATATATATATATATATAGAAAAAGCTTTGGCGAATTTATGAAAATTTTCACTATTTACTAAATTTTAACTTTAAAATGTGCTATTTACTAACATTTCCAAGAATAAAATAAGACATCAGTCAGAAGAAAATCAAGCTACTTAATAAAGAATCACAAAATTTACTTCTAAAATTTTTTTCCTGCAAATCATTTCAAGCTTGGTGGAAAGGCGCTATGACAAGTGGCTGGGGCTACAAGAAATACAAAACCAGTGCTATTGTAGGTTTCTTTTCAAAAATCAATTTGAAGGCCAATCTAAGTGTTCTGTTTTGTTCACACTTAAAAACCAAGCTCCTTCAGCAATCTCATCAAACAATTGATCCCTGCCCCACGATGCATATCCAAAGAAAAACCAGTAGTCATATATAGATCGATTGCCGGCCTTGAGCTCTTCAATTTCGAGAAGTGTGGCTGCTTGATCAAGGAAGTGTATGCCTGGTACAACTTCATGGTATTGATCACTGACCTCTCTTGTGAGAGCAACAAAAGGCATTCCACGCTTTACAAGCGGACCGCCAAAGGAAAGAGGAGCCTCTTTCAGGAGTTCTTCTAACTGTCTATCCGCTTCATCGAGATACTCCCACTTGATTAGCTTATTATATATCAGACCTTGGAAACCTGTACTTTGATCTGCCTTCACAATTAGAACCAGTGATTTGTCAAATGGTTGCGTGCTAATTTTTTCAGTAGCTGCAAGAATTGATCCCACTGTTACAGAAACAACTGCTCCATGTGATCGAATCTGACTAAGTTCTCTATGTCCCTTTGGAATCCAGTTCTTTAACAGGACTTCGTGGGATTTGTCCTTTTCAGCAGGAGCATCTTTTAGAACTTCTAGAGCTATGGATCACAAATCCCATCAGGAAAAGAAAAATGCACTTTTTAGTGGCAAGTTTAACAAGCTTTCATAATGCATGCATTGTGACAAGCACAAAACACTTCCTTAAATAAAATGACAGAGCAGATCTTCAGCATGGCAATTTTATGAACATAACTTGCAATACAAACAATTCAGGAACATGCATTCTCATTATCAAAATCACTGAATGTAACAAACAGCAATGACAAACCTAAATAGATGGGGTCAGTATTATGAATCCTTAGCAAAGTCTAGTTTGCACAAGTGCCTCAACTGTTAATCTGAGCATTGTTTGGAGATGAAGTCAAATAGTACACAAACAAATGAAATTTATCGAAACCTCTTAAAGAGGAAAGACTACATGCTTCCTCATTATGCAAGATTGAGAATAGTAGGTATATCAAAAATATCAAGGGGAAATATTGATGAGATTTTTTCTAAATTAAATGTCGTTGTTTAGTAAATGTCTTATTCTTGACTTACATAGTTATTAAGATATTTAGTAATTAAGGAGTGATTGGCAACTTGATTCTAGAAGTTAATTATGAGTTAATCATCTCACATATCCTAGTCTAAAAAGAGTTGTATGTCCTTATTGTTATGCAATGTAGTGGTTCACAAAATAATAATCCTATCATATATTATATCTATTTTGGGTCTAGTCTCTCTATTCTTCCTCTATTGCATATTATTTCTCAATATTTTCACGAGTTTGAAATAAAGAAAACAAAATCAGATTTTCCCATATCCAAAACAAATCCCATCAAACCACTTGATTTTTGCTGTGCGGAATAGGATACAACCACACTCCAGCTCCCCTATGAATTTCCTCCTTTTGGAGGATCAAGATTGAAACTGTAGTTCACATTTTATTCACTAGTAAGACATTCTTTATCCAACTTCATTAAATTTATAGACATCCAATAGTTACAAACTTGACCATCATTCCCTTCAAAACTTTATCCAATTTTCTTATTTCACTACTCACCTACTTCCCATCACCAAGTTATTACCACCAAACCATCACAAAGGTATCTTTCTACTTCCATGTTACTGAATCAATGCGCATACAATCCATTAATCTTACCTTCTACTCTTCCTCCCTTGCAGTTTCTAGCGAGTTTCTCCATTGTTGCAAGAATCGTGGTTTTTCTTATTTATTCATGAATGAAATCCTAGATCCACAGGTATTTAGATTGCAATATTATTTGAAAGAACTCTAACGAAATAATGCCTAATATGTATTCCCAATGCATCAATTAAAGCATGTCAGATTTTAAATAAATCACAAAAGGATTAGAGAACCATTAACTTCAAATCCCCAAGGTTTTATTGCACTGGACATGGTAAAAATCTTCAGTCTCTACTCTAAGTTCATAACAAGGGCATTGATACCTAGGTGAATTTCATAAATTTTAAACCAAAAAGCTTAGAATATTTGTTTATTTAAATTCTTAAGGTGTTACAGCATTTCATGTCAATTGTATGAATATCTTAAGTTGTTCCTCTCAAAAAATACTAATTGCAAATCACAAAAGAAAAACTGTACATGCAAATCTCAAAAGCTATTATAATTTTATATATATTTACTAAACATATTTACACTTCATTTCTCTTTTAAAATACACATGCAAGGAACGCACATAATGCAATTGGCAGGTTCCTTGCTTGAAATATGTCGGACAGCCACTGACAACAGAAACTAAAAACCTTTAACAAAAGTTCAGTTGAAAAAAAAAGTTCATTAGTGTTTTTCAGCACATAGATGTCAATTTAGGACATTTAAAATAACGTTAATATGTCTTGGAAAAAGAGAGTACCCTTCTCGTTCGTGAGATGTTGAGAGTTACTGCCATGATCAGCTATAAACTTAATGACATCGGCTACTGCCATATCTCCATCATAAGGAACAGCAGCCTTCCTTTCAGCAGGAAATAACAACAAAGATGGGTAGACGTCCCTCTGCATTTTCCACGAATTAGCAGAAAGTACATTTCATATGTCAACAGTAATAGAAGAGTTAATGACAATACAATTATATTAGCAAGCAGAAAGCGAAATTATCATATATATGAAAATTTGGACTTTCGACTAAACTCAAAAAATTAACAAAGTCCCCTATGCCACAAAGGGCAACTGATATTCACCCCAAAATTTGGACTTTCAACTAAACTGAAAAAATTAAAAAGGTAAATAGTTTACCTCACCAGAACCACCAGTGAAACCCATAATCACCACAACCACTGTTGCTCATTACTATCATTTTTCCATTTCCATGGGCATTTTTAAAAACTAAAACCAAAACATTAAGCAAACCCTGTGCTCACCACTTCCTCTACCTCCACCTTCACTGCAATCACCAACATGAACCAAACCTAACTAGCAACAGTAAATAATGTCATAATGTCTAACATTTGGGAGCTTACAATTTCTGTAATGGAGGACAGTAACAGAAACAAAAGAGGACTGTAAGAGAAATGCTAGTACTAGGGGTATATAACAAAGGGTAGAAAAGCTTCAGGCAGAAACAGATATATTGCAAGTGGAGCTCAAGGTGCATTCCCACAAAGAGTAAACCTAAGAAAGAATGACCGAAAAATACTTGTCGAAAAGCAGAGCAGTGCACTGCACAACAAAAGAATGCAAAGGCAGCTAATCGCATGTGAGCTCACACGCAGCATTCGACAGTGACTGAACGGCAAAGATTAGGTAAAGTGGTGGTTAGACCTTCTGAGGTGGGCGCTGACAGTTACACTTCACCGTATAAGGCACTTCTGCAAACATTAGATCAGTTGGAATGATACCATGAAGAAGTAAAAAATTAAGAGGAAAATTATATGTATTCTCACACTCTTTATATAATTTCTACATCAAACAAACCTAACCACTAGTTTAGTAGTTATAGGCCTGCTGTATTGTTGCAGAGGTAGTTTTATTTAGGGAATTAATTAGTTTAATAGTGGGAAGTTATATTACCTCTTTATTGTAATGGGTGGTTATTAGTGAGCAGCGGGTTTTCTATATTTACTTTCAGTCCTTTGAAAGGATATGAGTTCAGGAAAGATGTAAGCAGAATTTTAATCAAAAAAGGTTTTCTAAAACAGAGATTGTAGAGTTCTCTCTAATGAGCTCTAAGAGATTCTTGGGTTCTCTCTTAACAAGCGCTAATTATATCATCAAACACCTAATTCAAACACACCCATAACTAGGTCCAAACCTGGGACCATAACACAATAGTCTCTAATTAAACGAAATATATTCTAGCTACCATATTTGAAACAATTAGGAGATCTTACAGAGATTCTAATAGTAAGTAGAATCAAACTCCAGTCGCCATCACTCCAATGTTGCAATCCATAAAACTTTCAATTATCTCGAGCTAGTATTTGAAAGTCCATTTATATTTCTTGGATTTGAATTTGAACTCTACTCCAGTCTCTCAAATTATTATAATCCAATCACAGTATCAAAAGTTTGACTACATTGCTTTTTTTCCCCCAAATTTTCCCGTTTGCTGTTCAATTTCAATTTAAGAATTCAGCATAAGATTATGAATTAAGCAACTGTAGGAGAGACGACGAAAAGGTGGGAACTTATCTATCGAATCACACCAGCATTCTACTTGTGTTTCAGGTTGGATAAAGTTAACATTCCCTTTTCTATTGCACCCAGAGAAGTTTGGTTTTTTTCAATCGACATTAAATTTTCAAAACAATACGCCTAAGTTATAAAATGAAGGGTAGAAATAAATTGTTCTTCCGCATCCCAATTTATTTATTTTCTAAACTCAAGTAAATAGGAAAGAAGAAAGAGTTGCTTCATAACTGTACTCATATATTTTTAAACCTCAAAGCCATCCCAAACAGGATATCCATACAAAGAGAATGTTAGAAATCAGTGATACAAGCATTTATGTTTTAATTGACGCAAAAGCATTTAGACCTGATTTGGGAAATGTTCAATTTTCCTAATACATTTCAGTGATACAAGCATTCAGATTTTTATTAAGAAATAGTTCTCTATTTAGGATCAAGGTTTATTTTACCATCTATTTGGACAATTAGAATTCAAACTATGATTTTTCCATTTGAAACCCCCCTAAATTTTTTCTAATCTAACCCTAACTGTAGAGATCCAATTACCCTTTACTTTTAATCTAACCCTAACTGTAGAGATCCAATTACCCTTTACTTTTCCACTACATCAATTGGTATCATAGCTCAAAAGATCTTGCAGAACAATTTTTTTTTTTTTTGTTCTAAATCATGCTCGGTAGAAGTAAATATAAAGGTGGAGGCAACCAACCCCGATGGAAGAAGTTGGCTAACATGCATACAACGATGTAGTATTTGACTGAGCTGTACAAAACTTGCACAGCCAGGAAGGTGACCCCATAACCAATGATTTGTGGAATCTTGAAGTTGACAATGCAGTTGAGGATGGAAATCTTGTTCATCAAACTGAAACATGAAAAAATGGCAAAAGGTGGATTAAAAGAGCAGTTGCTACACGACAACATGAATATTTTTCATGAAGCTGGAATCATAAACCAAGCAGCACAAGGTGTGGTTTAACTGTTGTTTCTTGATTTGGATGGTGGGAGAAATCATAAACAATGATGTTGTTTCTTGATTTGATTGGGAAAGGACAACATTGTTAGATGTTGGCTATAGTGAGTAGAAAGAACTACGTGGACCTTATGTAATCAATTGATGATAAGTATTATGATGAGAAAGAGCAAGAGGCTAATTCATTGCTAAACCAAGGAGAAAGTATTGTTCTTCAAGAAGTTCTTATTACCCCTAAAGTAGAAGAAAGATAATACAAGAAAGCTGGAATTCTGATAATAAAAGAAAAATTTCCTTCAAAAAAGAGTTTACTTATGGATATTGTTATAATTGAGTTATCAAAGGAATAATGCAACAATAAGAGATGTCTATCATGCATCTAATCACATTCGTAAAGCAACTTTAAATAATCAAGCAAATCATTTGATGCAAGTAGCCCATAGAGGGTTTGTGCAAATGTGTAAAAAGGATGGATTATTTTAATGGCTTGTGAGGCTCAATATAGAGCAAGCTCTAAGGACATGGTATTCCAAAGAAAAGTTTGTCAAAGTTGATCCTATTGTTATGATTGGTATACCTAATTAAATTTTACTCACCAAGCACCAATTTTTTTTTTATCCGAGGAAAATCACACATAAGCATTTGAACCTAATTTGAAATGCTTTTCAATTTTCCCTGTTTAAGATTCCTAAAATATTTCTTTAATTATTTCAGAAAATCTTTTTTAGTTTTCAGTTTCATCCAGTATTTAGGATTCACGTTTAGTAAATTATACTAATCAAGAGTAGTCTTCAATTTAGGATAAGACTTGTCTTTACCTACTTGAGTAGCAATAAGCTTGTGTGATCAATTTAATTTCTTTTATTACAACTATTGGAATTTTAAAACATTGCCCCTTACAAATCTTTCTAATCTAGTCCTAATTGTTGAGATCTAGTTGCCCTGAAAATATTTTGCTACATCATTAATACATTGGAAACTCCTTATGTGTGTGGAGCATAGTCATTTCCACGCCAGGTTGAAAGAATAGGGTTGTGGTAGGTTGATGGCCTGCATAAAATTAGTCAAATATTTTTATGGATCCTCCAAATAGTTATTCAGTGTGGGACATGCCCTCCTAGGCACACGCTACATCAGCACCTAGGAGTAGTGTTAAATGAGCGAAGGGTTCCATCACAAAACTGCCTAGGTGTAACAAAGTATGAACAAGGGTTCCCACGAATAGACAGGTGAGGATACAGTTACTCCAGCCATATCGGTGCCCGGATGTGTTGTTAGGTAGGATAGGGTTCCCATATCAGGGACGGATGCAGATAAAGAAGCTAGTCCTAGGGAGTTGTTAGGGATAGGAATTTGGAATACAAGTACATTGTCAAGCAAGTCTATGGAATAAGTCTATACAAAAAGAGAGGAGAGAGGTGGCTATTGCCAATGCACAAGAGACCAAATTAAAAGGAGGCAAGGTCAGAGAAATTTTTAATTTAAGACAAATTATGGAATTGCAGCATAGACAATATTAGATACATTGGGTAGATTCATAAAGCCACAACTTAATGACAAAGTTGTTGAGGTGCAGGAGAAAGGGAGATGGGATTATCTCCCAAAAAATTAGTGATTGGAAAAGAGATTATTAATGTCATTAGTGCTTATGCCCCTCAAATGAGACTAAATGGAGAGACCAAAGCTAAGTTCTAGGAGGAGCAGGACAACCTAATGCAGGAAATCGCCATTGATCAACAAATTTTTTATTGGAGGGGACTTAGACAGACATTTAGGTAGAGATAGTAGCAGTTATGATGAGTTCATTGAGGTTTTGGGTATTGTAGCAAGAATGAGGAAGGAAAGACTATCTTGGAGTATGCAGTAATTTATAATCCATTATTGGCAAATACATGTTTTAAGAAAAGGGAGTCACACCTGGTCACTTTCAAGAGAGGGTTGATATTTAAAGCCAAGTAGATTTCATACTTACTGGAAGGAAAGATAGCGAGTGCAAGAATTGCAAATATATAACATGTGAGAGCTTGATAAATAAAACATAGATATCACAGGTGAGAGCTTGATAGCAAAACATAGAATTGTGGTATTAGATGTGAAGAACAAAAGTGACAAGAAAAGAAAAGAATCCAAGAGAGCAATAGGTGGTGGAAAATGAGAGGCATCAATTAAGTAACTTTTAAGGATAAGCTACTAAAGAGGATGTTTAGAACCTAGAAGCAACAATGCAGAACCTATGGAGATTATGAAAATGCATGTCAAGAAATTGGACTGTAGAGTGCTTAATATCTCTAAAAGGTCTGGGCCCCTACCCTAAGACTCTTGGTGGTGCAATGGAGAGGTTCAAGACAACAATAGCACCAAGAGAAAATTGCATAAAAAGTTGTCAGAAGCAACCAACATTTTGAGGAATATAAGAAAGCTAAAAGAGAAGAAGTCCGGCTAGAGGTTAAGGGTTTGCAAACATGTATCCAGAATTAGGAACTACAAAGGGTTAAATCAAGTCAAATATATAAAGGATGACAGACAACGAGTGTTGACAAGTGATAGAGATCAACGAGAGAACTATTTTGAACTGCTTTTCGACAAAAGCCATGAACAAGATTTTTAGGGCCTTTATACTTCTAAGATGGATAGGAACCTAAGTTACGCTAGGAAAATTAGGCATAGTGAGGTCAAAAAAGCCTTGAAACATAAGGAGGTTGGTAGGCCATGTGGCCCAAATGGAATGAATTCCTATATATGTTTAGAAGAGCCTAGGGGGAGGTCGGTGTTTCATGGTTAACCAAACTCTTTAATGTCATTTTGAAAGGAAAAAAGATGCCAAGTACATAGAGGAAGTGTACTCTAATAAAAATATAAAAGAACATAGGGGACTTCCAAAGTTTTACAAATTACTGTGGTATTAAACTTATAAGCCATTCAAAAGAATTATAAAACTTCAGTTTTATGCCTAGGAGATCTAGAACAGAGGCTATTTTCCTGTTAAGGAAATTAATAAAAGTATATCAAGAAAAGGAAAAATATCTTAATATTGGTGTTTATTAACTTGTAGAAGGCGTATGATAGAGTATCGAGTAAGTTCCTTCGGTGGTTTTTGGAAAAGGAGTTCATATCAAATTATAAACATAATCCAGGACATGTATGCGGGTGCAATCACTAGAAGTTAGAACACCAGGAGGAAACACAAAACAGTTTCCTATCATGGTTGGACAACATCTAGGGTACACTCTAAGCCCTTACCTATTTACTCTAGGGATGGATGAGGTAGCTGAAATTTATAAAAAGATGTACTTTGGTGCATGGTTAATCATAAATTGGAAATATTAAGGCGGAACAATCAAGGAGGACCCTTGAAGATAAAGGTTTAATTTAAGGAGTAAGATGGAGTGCATGCACTATGAGATCAGTTTAAGCAAAAAACGAGAAAAAGAGATCAAATCAGACCAGAATTTGGTTCCTAGGAGTATTCATTTTAAATATTTAAGCTCCTACAAAATTCTAGTATGGATGAAGTGGAGAAGTGCAATAAGTGTTTTACGCGCTAAGAAAAATACCCAAAGTTGAAGAAAAATTTTATAGGACAGTTGTAAGACCAATGATGCTATTTGGGAGAGAGAACTAGGCATCTACGATGAAACATATCTATAAGATGAATGTAAATGCACATGTTGAGATGGAGGTGCAATCACACAAATATGGATATGATTAAGTATGATTATATTAGGCAAAAAGTTCATGTTACAGAAGTTGGTGATACAAAGTGAGAGATGGGTGTGCCTTAAGTAGATCTCCACATGCCACAGTCCACAAATGTGATACATTAGACCATAGTAGCTGGATTCGCTCTTTTCCTCTAAGTTCCGCCTTCCGATTCGTGAGTCGTTAGGGTTCCAAAACGCTACGAAATGCATACTGATTCATCAAAACTGACAAACCAGAATGTGAAAGAAAATAAGAAACAATGTGGAAGAAGAAACGGTTCATTGGTGTCTTTGATGATATGTGAAGCATAGAATATGAAGGGAATCTAGGTATTAGATAAAAGCTGTAACCTTATCAACAATTAATTTCAATAAATTAATTTAATTTATTATTAATTTTAATTAAAATTAAAAAAAAAAAAAAAACAACACTTATAAGAGAATAGCCCAATAGTTATTTAACAACAATTAATTTTTATATAAAATAGTTTAATAAAAATATCCAAAGCACCCAAACCAGAACAGATTTTAAACAAGGCAAATAAGAATAATGTTTGGAGAGCGTACTACCAAAACATACTCTAACGTACCAAAATTTTTATACCTCGCACACTGCGTTCCCATTCCCATCCCACAAACCGAAACACACCATGAATCTGGCAACTATGGATTAGACATAAAGAATGATTTTGTGGGAAGACATACTAGAATGAAGGCATGGGATACATATAATAGAGCTGACAGAGATTAATTTATTTATCCATTCCTCTTTTTGTTTATTTACTATTTACATGGCAATCTTTAGCTCCGTAATTTATCAAGTAGAGGATCACAACTCGTTTAGAAATAAGGTTTTGTTATTGTTGTTGTTCTCATTCATACATTGGAAGAATAGTAGAACTAACAAGATAATTAGATAATTCAGAACCGCAAGTGCCTTATTCGGACACAATAGCTCAAGTATTTTTAGTAGAGATATAACATTAAGTACAAAATGACCTTCTATACAACAAAACAATACATGAGTAATTCAACTAAATCTATGGATATGACAAATTCTAAATATATTTTTTGAAGAGAATTAAGCACATTAAAAGATGAAACTTATTAAACCTGCTCAGTTGCATGAAGAACTATAATCATGTAGCAGATTAACCAACCTTAAAAATTCTGAAGCAAAAATATCGAAGCATGTTCTGTAAGAAGAATACCTGATGTTTTGATTTGAGAATGAAACTGCAATCATTCAATGTGCAATCCATCAAGTAGATTTTTGGAAACTTCAAGAGGTCAAATTTTATATTATCTGGAACATTCATAACAATTTGTCAAACTTGTACTAATTCACCAGAAAAATGACTACAGACACAATGCATGGAAGCTTGATACATTAAGTTACAGAGTAAAGTGAAAGAGTCAGGATCAACCTCCTGCCCTGTTCGAAAGTTTATCCGAGTAAAAGGAGGCAGGTTAATGAAGTTTCTGCAAATTCACCCATGAACCTCCTAGTAATGCAAAAGGGTTAAACTAAACAGTATTAAGGGTTGTTAAAGTTTTAAAATTTTTAAACATTGACCTTGCTCCTATCTTTGAATTTGATATAATTAACCCTCCTTTACTGTCTAAATTCTTTCAGTCAGCTTGACTTCTCTACATCAATCCCAAAGTTTAAGAAGTTTCTTTCTATCCTCAGCAAGCAATAAGTTATCAATGAAAGAATGAAACAGCTATCATAAAATCTCACATTTCCCACATCGAACACCTAAGGGAGACAAAATAAATTTTTGTTCTTTTCCTCCGAATCACAATTCACATTATATATGCTCATACAAAATATTTTAGTGTTATTCCTTATATTTCAGCTTAAGATTAATACTTAAATAACCTAATTACTGTTTAGCAACCTTATCATTCATTTGAAAAAAAAAAAAAAAATTCATATAACTAACCCCAAAGAGTTTGGGACTAAGGCTCAGTTGTAGTTGTACTATTTGGAGGAAAAATCATTTCCCCACCTAATATGGATTTCCCTTCAAGCAAAATTAGAAGTTCATCTTGACCTTGATAAGTCCAATGGAATGCTAGGATCTTTCTTGAACCAGTCTACAACAGGTGCTCAAAGAAAATAGCCAGTTATATTCAGCTTTCAACTGATGCAATTAAGAACAGGACTTACCACCATTATGCTTTGTTTCAGCAACCCCAGGCCTGGTCTTCAACATATTGCAGTATCCTTTTATGGCCTGATATACTTCACGAACAACCAACTCCATTCTCTGGCAAAATCCACACCAGTTATTGGTAAACAGGACCAAAACATCCTCTTTCCAAGCATTGGCAGCATCGTCATTTGACTGATTTAAACCTAGAACCAGCTCAGAGAAACCTCGAGATGTAACTCGAGGAATGGAATTTGTCTTGTGGAAGTCCGTATTAATAAATGGTGGATGAATTCCTTCTATGGGGTTTTCTAGTTCAGATTCAGAGAGTTGGTACGGGGAAACAATTCCATTGAGAAATCTATGAAGCAAGTCCTTAAGTGAAGAGTAGCTGAAAACCATCTCTTCAGTGAAAACATAATGCTGATGTGAAAGGGGATCAATTATTACCAAAGATGGAATCCTTGTTTTACCGGTCAAAGCTTTTAGCAATCTGTAGTTTCCTTCAGAAAAGAAGAAAGAACCCTTGAAGCTTTTAAATTGAAGTTGTTCTTCCTCCAATGGGTCCTGCTGTGTATAACCCTTTTCTTCTGCCTTTAATCCTGAAATAACTAAATCATCACCTGACCCAAGTTCATCAGGTTCTACAGACAGTAAGTGTCTATCTATTTCAACATAAGTTTTCTTCTGTTCATCATCCTGTAAAGGATATTTAACGTTAGTAGTAGGTTGCGGACTTCTGTCAGGATCTTTTCCCGTATTAACAATGGTTACGTCAAGTCCTTCAGTTGGTTCATCCGAAACTTCTGTAGGTTGCATTTGAGGTTCCAATGGTAATTTATCTGTTACTTCAATGTTCACATCATTAGATAAAAGTTGAAACCCCATTTCCTTGGCAACTGAACTTAACTTTGCTTCCTTGTTTTGTTGAAGAAGGTACGTCAATACTTCTTGTAAGGAACTTCCCTGTGAATGCGAAGCAAAATTCTCTAAAATAGCATGTTTACCCTCATTAACAATCATAATAGACATTTTCTCCTTCATTTTAATTTTCTGAGCAATTGGAGATAACTTCAACCTAGGATGTCCAAACATACTTCTATATCCTTGAAAAGCTTGGACAAAGGATCTTTTGGACTTCTCACCGTTTTCTGGAGTTCCCTGATCTGAAATCTGAGATTGCAGTGCTAGTGTTCTTAATGCAGCAAGAGCCTCATTGCTCCTCCTTTTAGTTTCCATTGACCTCGAGAATCTATCAACAAACAGAAGCATTGATGGCTTATTTGCAGGTACAGCAAGATCTTGCCCATTCCCTTCCAGCTGCACCAAATGAAAGAAAAACACAAAAAATAGACTATTGGTGAACATAAATAATTAAACAAAAAAAGTAAACAAGAAAAACCACACACAAAAGTGAAAAGGAACATGAGAGAACAAACCAACAGAAAAGAATGACCTTCCATGTCTATGAAATTAGCCCTTAGTAACAATGGAGTTTCAAATATGAAAACGTCACTTTTTCTAAAAAGGCATTAGAAAAAGAACTATAGCTCATGACTTTATAATTGGATTAAACATTTCTATCACAAGTTCAAACCTTGTCATAAATGTTAATTGATACTTAAAAATATTTCTTCCATTCTATAAGGAAATCTTGATTTGACATTCCAATAATAGTTGATCCATGACCCAAAATCTCACATATCATAAATATTGCTAATTTAGAAAGTATTATAGCTCATAAGTCAATCAAATTATATAAATAGTTTGATGTCCAAAATCAAAAAGTAATCCATGTGCCACATTATCCTTACATATTAATATTAAGATTGCATCCATTGCTCCTGTTCTAAGTTCTAACTATTGATAGGATCACAAAGACAAGATGATGGTAAAAGTTCTCACTTTCATGACCCAAAAAACCAAATGCGCAAATGCACACAAGAGGAACGTGGGGAGTGCTAAAAAGGTTGAATGTACAAATTAAATTAAACTATATTTTCAAACAATTTTTCTTCCAGTTTTTTTAAAGTTCCAATACAATGCTGATCCTTTAATCATACTTAAATTCAATGTCAAAGATACCGTTCAGATTTCAGAAGCAAACAACTCCCCATCATGCTCTTTCGCTATGTCAAGTAACAAGAACCATGGACAGTCACTTTCTAATGTCAGATTCTCTATTAAGAGATCATTGTTCATGCATGGACGACTCTACCTAGCGGTATAAGCCTCATGAGCAAGGAGGGTCTGAAGATTTTGATATCTCACCATGATGGGCATGACATGAATAAGGCAGTTAATGACATTTACAAATAAGTATTCATTCATATATCTTGATTCTGTTTTACGTCATAAATTATGTTCACTTTGATATATCATAACTTTCTTTGTTTTATGTGATATATTTCCATTAATAGTATATACGCCATCAATATTAATAATACCCATATTTAACAAAAACATTTTACTTATATTTTCACATTATAAAACTAGTATGTGACACTAAAACCATATTAATCGAAATTGTCAAAAAAATTAACTTCAAGAAGCAAATTCAGTTGCATTTGCACCTAGCTAAATACATCCACCACGAAACACAATGGTGAGAAACTAGTAGGGATAAAATTCATGGATAAAACACAATGGTGAGAAACTAGTAGGGGTAAATTAATAATCACCACTGCTATACTTTAATTTTTATCAGCAAAAACACAAATTAAATTCTGATTTTAATGAAGTCACTTCTGATAAATGTTTCTACAAAGCCAATTGTATCTTTATATGTTAAGAATGTCAAGTTTTCCAACTTACTCACCCAAAAATACTGTACAGGAAAAATATAAAAAAAAAAAAAAAAAAAAAATTGTGCTGCTGCTTATGCAAAATTGAAATCAGGCAATCAAACTGAAATTCAGTGACATGACAATCCCAACAGATAAAGAAAAAGAGTAAACAAAAGTAGCATGAATGAAACAAATACCTCTTTAACAACTGATCCATCCATCAGTAAAATGGTCTTAAGGTCGTCCCCTTCTTTCAAAATCTTTGAACAGCTTGGACATCCATTAAAGTAAAGCACTGTTAGCCACAATCCAGAATCTCCAATACCAAGAGATGAAAGCAATGATCTCTCAGAAACCAGACCGAATCTGGTTCTTTCAGAAGGCAGAAAGAATTCTTTTGCAACATTCATGAACGCTGAGAAGAAAGAATCAAATTTCTGAAACCCTTCAGAGGTACAGGAAGATGATCCAACACTAGGCTCTATATCCTTAGTGTCATGGAGAAAAACACTGCTATTTTCCAAACAAAATTCCCCAACCCAAGGAATTCCATTGAACCCATCTTGAATACCACAGATTAAGTTTGCATTTTCTGTTCCCTGCAACTGAAATAAGAATAACTAAAAGTTTGAGATATTTCAATAATCATAAATAAAAAATATGAATCATGACAGTTTGCAGTTAGAAACTACCAGCCAACCTTCAGGTTATCTTTTACACTAGATACTGGAATTGCATCAGAATCTTGATTGGAGCTAACTCCACCAAAATCACCTAAAAATCGAATGAGAATAAAAAACAACTTATTTTTGCATACATTAACGAAAAAAATACCAATGATTCTCTTCAGCAAAAAAAAAAAAAAAAAAAAAAAAAAAAAAAAAACAAACCCCCCAAAC